>VURO01014290.1:12089-51784 GCA_015108175.1 Pelvicachromis taeniatus | reverse complement strand
TGTCAGTGAGTGGAGGTGGAAGGTCTATACTAATAATTTAAGGCCAGCTTGAGTGTATGAACTGCAGGGTGCAGCAAAACACGCTCTTTCGCCGTTAGCGCACTTGCCAGTTTTGCTTCAGCTGAAAGCTGGCTGGCAACAGGTCGGCCAATAAAATCCATGCAAATGGACACACAATCAATTCCTGCATTGTTTTCTGTCATATAGTTACCGTTATAATAGCGGATCCTCACATTAAACATGGCCAAAGTTTCAAACAACAACTTTGGCTTGTCTGCAAGTAATCACTGTGAGAGAAAATCTCACGCCCAGACTGTTGTATCTCAAACACATGTTTACTCTTGAATCTGTGTGAGGTCACAGACAGACAGAGATTTTGTGTCAGGGACACGGAAGCCCCTCCCACCTGTTGTTCAAAACGTCTGTTTGTGAGGGGCAGCCAATGAGATAAAAGTAGGGTGGCCTAAAAGAGAGAGAAGAGAGAGGCTGCACTAAGGCCGCATATAAGATAAATACAGCTCTGGATCATACAAATCTAGTCAAATACAGAGCCTGAAATCATCACAGTCAGTCTACTTTATATTTAAAAAGGCCTCCATAGAGGCGTAGGACATCCTCTGTGTGTAGAAGAAGTGAAGCCTTTCTGTGCCATCTGCTGGGAGCAACTAGTTGAGTTAAAACTGTTAGTGTGGAGAGCCCGAGACATTTAACCCATATGAGGCTGGAGAGGAGGATGTGGCAGTGTGTAGTGGAGCTGGGACCAAAAGAGGGCCATCACAGCTGGAAGAGAAGAAGAGCCCTCCATCCACAGATAAATAAATAGGATGAGAAAACACACAGGCACAAACACATATTCACATTCATCTCAATGAAAATAACGTCTCTTGGTTACTTTAACTTGACACCAAGAAGCCAAGGTAAAAAAAAAAATTTAAAAAAAGCCTACCAGCACCTGTAAAGTTCACTAATTAACATGCTATATCTCATTTGCTTAATCCGTACAAAAACCAAAGTGGAAAACAAAGACGAATCCACGTTTTACTGGAGGTTGAAGTGTTTCCTGACTGGGGACCTCCTGTTTGGAGGGGGGAAGCGGTTCCACATGGGGGCTTTTGTGAGGATTAAGCAAATGAGATAAAACTTGCTGAATAATGAGCATTAGGGGCAGTAGTAGGTGGATCTTGTTACCTTTGGACCGCTTGCCATTTCTGCCTATTTCCACCTCTTTGTGCTCAGTTGAGTTAGCAGTCTGATTTTAACTCTGGGCAAAAGTGCTTTTCCCAAATAAAACAAACAAAAAAAAAAAAACATGTCAAACTTCAACGCTTATTTCAAAGAGAGGACTTACAGGATTAGCGCCTATTGAAAGCTTATATTTTTAAAACAGTCACCTGTTGCTTCCAGAGTTGCTCTTTGCAGCTTCGGGGAGATAAGTGTGGCCCTTATATATGTGACAGATACGCCGTCTCCGATTGGGAGTCACATCCAGATTTTTCCTCTGCCAGTCCCATTTCTGTCTCCACCGTTTCATTACTTGGGGGTGTGAATTCATCTCCCGTCTTTGTCACGAAACCTTCGCAAGCACACACCAAAGTGCTCCGAGCAATCCAACCTCAAGCAGCGCGAGAAGAAGGAAACAGGTGATGAGGAGGTTGTAAAGGACTCTGTTACACCTTAAATTACACCGCCCACCTTTCTATATAATTTTGGAGTCTCTACTGAGTAAGACACCGTAAAGATTTGTTTTAAAAGCTCTTCGCACTGCGTTTTTATGGTTTAAGTTTTTCAGAAGACTTTTGGTTTTCTATCTGAAATGTGACTGCGTGAGTCACTGCACTTTAACTCGTGATAAAAACATTTAAAAACAACTTATACAATATAAACGCACTGTCGCATTTCATATCTACTTTTCTTCTTCTGTGCAATCCCCCCCCCCCCCAGATTTCACCTCTGACAGTCTTGCCCTAGATATTTCTCTATCCCTGTCAGACACACTCGCAGGTCTCATCGGCTGCCAGCTGTGGAGGAGAGGACGTGGAGATCAGCGCAGATGAGAAGTGAAAAGGATGAAGGGAAACCAATCGATCTAAAAACCTCCATCCTAATCTTGTTGACGTCCTCAGATGGTGCAGACAGGAGCCCTGGAGCAACTTTGGGTAACATATTAAATCCAAAAAAATAACTGAATTAATTTTTTAAACCATTTCCTGTGTTGTTTTTAAACACAGCTAGCATTTGAGCTCGAGACAACGCAACACAGGTGTGCACACAGGTGGGTTGCGCGCGCACACGGTCTCTCTGCTAAAGAAACTTTTGATTGATTTCATCAGCTTCACGTATGTTGACTTGTCAGCTCCTTCACGGTTTCAGCAGCACTCGGCTGCACCCTTGTGGCTGGGGCGTGTAGTGCAGCTTTTTTCATAAGAGGAATTTTGTAACGCATTTTCGCTTTTATTTCCAAGCACATGTACAGTTGTTCGCCGTTTACAGTCACAGAAACATTGGCAAAAATTCACAAGATATGACCTTTTAAAAACTGTATACAAAAAGAGCCCCAAAAACTGTACATTCAGTAACATAACTACATTTAAATATTGTTCATATGTGTATATACAGTATTGTATCTCAGTTGGTAGATACCGCCGGTTATGTGAAGTACAGCTTGCTATACAATAACATTTTTTATTTTTTTTAATGAGTTCAAAGGCCGTCAGTTCAAAGTTTCGGTGTGGACAGGAGTGACTGGTGCAGAAGCTCGGTGCTGTTGATGGCGTTCAAAGTTTCTCACAGCAAGGTGTCAGTCCTCAGGAATGACGGTTCAGTGCAGGGGTGGCTCCCAGAAACAGCTAACACCACAGAAATCTCTTTGTCCTTGTTTAGTTAAAGCTATGCATACAGACATACACGTGTCCACTTTTTTGTCACAATCCAGTTTGGTTGTTGAAATACTCTGAGATATAAACAAGACACACGTTAAATACTGTCTCTGAAAAATAAAACAAAAGAGAGAGGTTTTAAAGATAACCCCACTCCAAAAAGCAGTGCAGTAACTTTTCATTTTTGTACGTTTTTGAGACTTCCAGATGCCTCCAATGTCAGTATTATGTCAGGCTTCAATGACCAACTGTAACCATAAATATGAAAGGGTTTTTTCAATTTGAAGTGGTCCCCTAACCCACTGCAGAAAGAATGAATCCATCCAAGAACTTTCATCAGTTAAACAATAAGAAACGTGCTTAGTCACCGCTGTGTAAGTACTGAGATCTCAGACAGGATAGGATGATGGATTCTTCACTGTCATGGATGTTATTTGAATATAAGTGACTCTTTGTCCTCTTAGCTAGTGCTAAGAAGACAAATTTGCTGCAGCGAGCCATTTACAAGCAGCTGCAGTTTATACTTACTGCTTCTCCCAGCTAGTTTAGTCCTGTGGTTATAGTGTCTTATCAGCTCTCACATGGCATTACATTGTAGACTTTTCTTTCTTCCCCCCGCCTCCCATTTCATTAACAATTGTTATGTTATTTGTCTGATTCTTTAGCAGTTAAGGTACTGAATTCTTGGTACACAGTTTGTGAAGAAAACATCTTTCTAGTGAAGTCCAATCAGAATTCAGGGCAAACAATAAAAGGAGGAACAGGATCTCAGTTTTCTTCATCCAAATTATAAAAATAACGACAACAACAAAACCCCAATATTTTCTCATTTACTTCAATCGTTCTAAGCCGTAGAGCCTGACAGATATAGGATTTTTTTTTAAACCGATACCGATATTTGGTGATTTAAAAATCTAATTTTCTGATGTAACTGCTGATTTATTTCCCCTCTCTTTCAGGTACAAAAACACTTTCCCCTAATATTTGTCACATGTAGTTATCAGTTTGCTTATTTAGGCTTAGCCTGCTCGGATTACCTGTTTATTGTGTTTGTGTGTTACCAAAAGGGAAGTTGCACAGTGCCCTCTGGTGGACAAACTATGCACTGTCCTCATAACATGATTGAAGGTCGTCTTATTGGCTGTTACAAATACTAATGCCAATACATCAGCAAATAGCTAATACCAACTGATACTACTACCACTACTACTAAGCAGATAAATCTGGAATGTTCTTTAACTTTTTGGTGCGTAAAGTAGCAACACAAAATACTTTTACTTTTGTAATTTGGCCAAACCAACCCTTCATTTCAGAAAATTCCAACAGTACAAGAAACCCTCTTGCTTTACCGTCAACTTTAAATCTCAAAAACTTGGAGATGAAGAAAACAAAAGAAAAACGATCATTGATCACCTGCAGCTGATTGGTAAAAGCAATCTTCAAGTCTGTGGTCATAAAAGGGGGAGTTTTCTACATTGTACATAATCAAAAACATTAAAAAAAAATTTAAAAAAACAAAATTTCAGAGACAAATGCCCTCATGGGCATTTATTTAAAAAAATAGAATCAAAGCTATAAAAAAAAAACAAAAAAAAACGATACTAAACATAAAGTGGTATTTGTTCATTAGTTGTGTATCAGTTCTGTTTGTTCAGTAAAAGTCTGCATAAAAATTTTACATTCACCCTTTCACCTACAGCAGTTATTTCATTCCTCCAGTTACATCCATCACCTGCTGTGCCCTTGTACCATTGAAGCGCCTATTAACAGTATCAAACTTACACAGCGAAGCAAAGACAGCTCATACAGACAAAGACAGGCTGTGAAAACTAGCACAAGGCACCTAATGTAAAGCAGCTAAAGAATCTCTAGGAGCAACAAGGCTTTGGTTCATAGAACTAAAAACAGTTACTGTCTCCCGATGGACGAGTCGATGGATGAATGGAGGAACGGCAGAGAAGACGCAGGAGGGGATGGATGAAATGATGATGATGAAGTAGATGGAGACGACTGTCACAGAGGTAGGAACAGCTTCAACGTCGCTTCAAGAGAGGGAGGGTGTGAGGGAGAGAGAGAAAAAGAGAGAGCTAGAAGGAGAGAGACAGAGGGTACGCGTTGAAACAGGGAAGAATTCAAAGAGCGCACCGTGAAGGCCCTTTTTATTAAGCTGGAGAATCTCATTAGACTCTTGTAACACCGTTATAAGGCTCTTAAGAGCGGGAGAACTAAACTGTTAGATGTTACAATCAACCTGATCTGCAGAGCTAAAGAGCATCTTATTCTGTTGAGATGAGGTGGAAAAGTTAGTATGAATGGATATGAAGATGCTCGCTTCTCTGTCACGTTATTAAAATAGATTTTTTTCACATTTTTTGTACATGCATTTTTTTTTTTTTTTTTTTTTTTTTTTTTCTCTCCCCTTCTTTTTTTTTTTTTTTTTTTTTTGCACTTAAAGAACCCCATATATACTGATTCTGCCATTTTCTACTGTACACAGAATATGAGAGGGCACCTTGCTGTGTTACAGGTCAGTTAACAGTCCTCCCACGGCTACTGTAAAAACAATGTTTTTATCTCAAATCTTTTTTTTTTCCTTTGAATTGGGTTTGTTTCAGAATTTAATACATTATCAATGATTTGATATTTATTTAAGGCATCAAACCATTTGGGGCACTTTGAGTGAATTATATTAAAAAGGAGAAATATATATTGTTTTAAAGTGCTTCAATCAAAGTAAATACAAGCAACCAGCTGTCATCTAAAGGCGGTCGTAAAGCGTTACCTGCTGTTTCTTTGGTAAATGACTTCAGTGAAAAATACAGCAGAGTTTACAAGACGACATTAAGGCAATAAGAAACGACCAGGTAGCGGTCACACAAGCAGTTCCTCTGGGTTCTACTACAAGACATTTAGTCATCTAAAGATAAGGTAAGTTATTATTACTGTTTAAGATGACAGGACAGATGGAGATTTAGCAGAGACACACACAGGCTATCAGCACAAGCAAACATCTTCCACACCAAAGCTCTAAGCTACCTAAATGTGACTCTAAAAGTTTAAATGTTGGATGTACAACATGATAAAACAATAAATGTTCACAAAGACCAACTTCTACTGACTCTGCTATTGGAGCCCAGGAGTAGCCAAAGAGATGCTTATGTGCGATACGACTTGTTCCCATGCTTTGGTCTATTTGTGCCGTTTGCCCTCGCTCTCTGTACGTACACCCCGTGTCCTGTACAGTATGACTTTGATCTTGATGCGTACACGTTGGCTTCGGTATCGACTTAAACGTTGATTTTGTTCACTATATATAAAAAAAATCAACTAATTTTCTCAATATATCTAGTATATATTTATCAAAGTTTTTCAATTTTACAATCAAAGTAACAAATTACCATGGAAACAGGATTAAAAAAAATATGAAAAAAAATGCAATTTGCCCACAATATTTGCACTTGTTTCATTTCAGCTTACATTTAAAAAACAAACAGCATGATTAAGTAATCAGATTACCTGTAAATCTTCCATGAATTTTTGTTACATAAGTAAATTGTTAGATTGTAACCAGTATATATTCCTTAATGACAAATCGTTTAACTAAATGAACCTTTGTTTTTCTTTTTTTATTTCAAGATCATTTTACTCTAAATTATTGCTTCACGAATGAATCAGAAATTAAGCAAAAAGTTGGATCTCATACTGATATAAAATGATTTTCTTCCCTACACGGCTACTTCCGGGCTCCGTAGGCTAATTTTCCAACACTTATTCTTCCTTCTACTACAATCCTCCTTACAATGATGCAGTTTCTGATCCCAGAGTCCTAAGCAGTGTTTCTGGACAACAAGTTTGCACACAGGCAACACCAGTTAGTCCTAAAAAGAGGCAAAACAGACAGAAGGGAATAAAGAGAAATGGCAAAGAATGAAGACAAGAAAATGTTTGATGACAGAAAGCTTAAGCTGGCTCGAGCACTTATACAGTCGTCCTCATTATCATCATCATCATCATCATCATCATTCCACTCACAGAACATCAGCATGATTATCACAATAACCATTAAAACACACAGAGTAAAGTACACTTCAGCTACCAGCAAAGGCAGGCAGAACTAAAGGGCCAGTGCACATATTTTTCATGTGAAATCAAAGCTCCAGTGGGTTTGTTTGCTGTGACATCATTACACTGAGCCCTTTGCACGTTGTGGCAGCAAACCAGGCCCTGCCGACGGGATCCATCCCAGAGCCGTCCCATAGTGATTTGTGCCACACTTGGCTGCTAACTTGACAGAAATTATGAAGGTCACTTTGCATTGCTGTGATCTACCCCTCAGCTGTCTATTATTTGAGTCCAACTCAGTAACATCAAAGTAAGTAGTTCCAAGTTTGCTTTCCACCAATTTATCTGAGTAGTTCCATGTGGATGACATTGTTTCTGATATTAGAATATAAGAATTTTTAAAAAGTACCCCAGAGAAAAAGAAATAAATTAGACTGAGGTCTCGGGTCCCGCCCCGCTGTAATTGTAGCCCTGCCGTGTATGGCGGGAGCCATCAGCAAACCGGAGGAGGGGGGTGAAGGTGCAGTAGTCTGGCGCTTTTTGCCAGCGTGTGAACATGACTTTCTTGGTAAAGGGTTCAGACCTTCGAGGGTTCCTTTGGTTTTCCGAGCCTCGCCGGTGACTGCTACCCTTAGACGGAGCGTGGAGGGAAGCCAAGGGGGTGAACTCAGACAGCTGGCCCTTGTAGAGTTTATCTGCATCCTGTATGAGGGTACAGAGGGAGGAAAAGGACACAAGGAGGAAGAGAAAGTAAAGAATAAAACATGGAACTTGTGGAGTAATGCAAGAGAAGAAGGTGGTGACACTGTTGTCGCAGCTGGCCATAATATTAACAGATGGCACGTGACTTGGTGGAGTTTGAGTTTGAGAAGGTCTCCATCCTGTTACAATGCCTTTGTGGGGTCCTGAGCTACTAAACTGCCTGCAAACCAGGACTCTTCACCTGATAGTTATCAACTTCATCAATGCCCCCCGATGCTTAAGGGGAGCAATGAGCATTATGTGCTGTTAGAGCAACTTATTAATTCTCACTATGACTAATAAATATTTCTACATCTGCATACTGCAGGTACCTGATCCTGGGCACAATGCTACATCCCCAAACTTCATTTGTTTTTAAATGAATGAAGTATTTCATTTCCTTTAGTTTAATTGGCCAGCTGTGAGGTTAAATGTCCCATCCATTCTGTTCAGATACAACAAAAGCAAGCATGTTAAGAGCAAAAAGCAAACTTGTATAAATTAATAAATCATAAACACCAAAAACATGCAAATGTCAACAAAAAGCTAAACATGCACTCATTTCCTCTCCAAATATTACTTTTCTGTCTCTGCAGCAATACATTACACCACTAGATGGTGCCAAAGCTCCATGTGAGAAATCACCCAGCCGGAAGTAAAGTCAGTTCAAATACCTGGAGAAAACGGTTGAGCTTTTAGGACCTTCATACAAATAGAGCACACACTCCAACCCTTGTGTTAGTCATGTACAACAATCCAAAGTCAAACCGCACACCACACCAGTTAACCCACCATCACACACAGCAGCAACGTGTGCATTTTACCGTGCTGAAGCCCCGTAGGCTTCTGTGACAGCTACTCCATCAACAAGGAATCAGAACTCATGTAGGCCAGGGCCCTCTCATACCTTTTATTATCGCTCCCTCGCTGCAAATACACACACACACACACACACACGCAGACACACATTTGAAGACAAACACATCTACCGTATGGACTCACAATTATAGTGTTAAAGTAAGAGTGGTTTCTAAAACAAAAGGTGATTAAGGCCACACTGAATCAAGATGTAGATGCACAAGCATGCAGTCAGATAAGAGTGTAACTTCACGCAAAACAGTGGAAATGACAAAGTAACAAGATACAGAGTGAAAGGAATATAAAGAGAAAGACGAGACAGTAGGAAAGGCAGAGGGTCACCTACAGAAGGGCTGGGTTAGAAACTGATTCTGCTGGAGGTCTGAGACAGCATAAAGATGGTGGAAGGCTCGGAGGCAAGGTACCGACGCTTAGTCTGCCATGGAGGAGAACCACAGGGGGAGAAGGAGGTGGAAGCAGGAGAGCAGGAGGGGTGAACAAAGAGAGGGAAGAGTTACAGCTCGGAAAGAAACATGTCAGATCTTCTAAAATGCCACATGATCAGTTTATTAGAGTGACAGCAGTATGTAAACACTCTTGTTAGGCTTGTCAGGAGAGGCTGGATCATACTGGAACCTCTTTAGTGATGGTTATTAGCGCTCCACAACCACAGTTATCAGGGAAGTTATAGAAAAAGGAGTTTGGGATGTAGAGGGAGAAAGAATTAGTATCTGTAGGAAGTAGAAATGAAGCAGACTGCACTGCAGCCTTCCCAGAAAGGCTGACATCATTTATCCAGTGATCTCCATACAATGCATCTACTCATACAACAACATTTGTGTTGTTTTTCAGTAACTCCACTGTAACTGGATCCCACTGCTTCATATATTATGTATCATTATATCGTCTTATTTTTATGGGCATAATTTCTTCTGTCAACTTTCAGGGGAATAATGAATATTTCAGTATTTCTCTGCCAATGAATGCCTTCTGCCATTCATTATTTCTGAGCCACACGTCAGTGTTTATACATCTAATCATGTTTTTGTGGTCCAAATCTTTCAGTACTGATGAATCAGTATGTATCAGATAAATAACTGCTGTTAATGCTGCTCCTGCAGCGCCTCAGAGTTCAAATCAGTGCACAGCTTTGAGCGTATTCTCTTTTTTAAATAAGCAGGATCTTTTTTTTTTTTATCCCATCTTTCCCTCTTTCTTCTTGCTGCGCAGCATTATTTAACATTAATTTTCCAAACTGCTAAAATCTCCATATCTATTTTCCTTCTTGTATACTCTGTTTATGAAACTCTAGTGCACATTTCCACACTGCAACCCATTAACAATTAATGCCTTTAGAGCCACTCCTGGTTCAGCAGAGGACACTGTTCTTATTCTCCATTAATAAAACACAGAACTCTGAGTGTCAGCCCCTAAAAAAAATACACACTATTGTGCGCACCCGTCTTAAAAATTAAAGGAGCACTGCAAACAGACACAGAGGTTTAACTACCAAAGCAGGGATGTAGCCACACCCTGTATACCTATGTTGACCCACAGCCACATGTCAGATACTGAAACATCCCAGTTAATAATAAACAGTAAATTGTGTAAACGCAGGTGGTAAAATTGATTTCCGCCTTGCAACAGGCAGGGGGCGCTGTAAACTGAGCTTTCAAGTATTTTTCACTATTAATATTCATGTAGAAAACAAGCAGCGACCTTTATTGAAGAACAAATGTAGTAATGGCTAATGACACGTTGTACTTGGCAGGAAGCAAAATATTTACGGGCTGTGTGGTCATCAGTCTTCTTCCATTACTGCAATTATTCCAAAGTATCCATAATATTTAAAAAAAATAAAAAAAATAAGAGTCTTCTTTGAGTTTTTTATGAAATTACTCTCTATTTCTGCAAGCATTTGTACCCACCTGTATGCGCTCAGTAGTGGTGGGCCACAGTGCCCTCCAGATGACCTTCTTCACCACATCTGGCAACAGACTGGCTGTTATCAAAAGGATTATACTGAGCCAAGCTGGGCCACTGGACAACATCTGCATGAACACATAGTACATCCTCTGGTAGTTGAGGAATGGCCTGTATAAGAGGAAAGGACTGCATGAAAACAAATGCAATAAAACATCTGAACGTCACTCCGACTGACACACACATCAAGTAAACGTTTAAGGAATCTATCCAGCGTTTAAATACGAAAATCTTTCATACCAGATGATTCCGCCCCACAGCAGGGAGAAGACCACAAAGAAGATCAGTGAGCCCCAGATAACAAAATGATTGATCCAAGTCCAGTAATGAGTATCTAGGGCCAGCTACGACACAGAGACGATGGACGTGAGACTCGAGCCAGACTAGCTTGGGTGTTTCTGTGATGTTCTGATGTATCTGTGTGATTACCTTGAATGTAACAGTGAAGACTAGCACAGTGAAGACCAGTGTCCCAAATGTCCAGTTTCCAAACATCTGCAGAAGGTTAAAAAAAAAAGTAGATTTGTACACGAAACACTTGCTTGCTTTTATTTTGGGGGGAATTTTATTGTATGTTTGATGTGAACAGATTCTAAGCAACTGTTAAAGTTAATAATTCGAGTTATGCCTTTCAGTACTTAAATGCTCAGCGCACTTGCATTAACATGCTTCTAGGATGACATGACATTGAGGTAAATGTTGACATATTTAAGAAAGGAATCAATCAATCAAACAGATGGCAGGGTGCTCAGGTAACAACATTCAGGTGAGGAGCTGGTTATCACATGACTGATGGATGGAAAACAGGAGGATGAGGTGATTGTATAGTTGAATATTCCTATCATTCTCTTCTGTGAGCGAAACCCTTTTACACGAACGCTAAATAAGTCATCGTGCAAATTTAAGGCTGCCACGACGCAGGGCAGCCTGTTCACTACAACTTACAACAATGAGCTCTTCAGGATTTTGTGCAGCACTAAAACTGGCATATTCTCCCTTTTATTGTAATTATTCTGAGGTGTCATATTAAGACGTACATGGAGAACATTTAGTGATGCCAGCACACCGTAACTGAGAACTAACTGTTGCATAATTTACTGTTTTTTCACAGGCCTGTGGCAATAACATGAAATTATGCCCTGCTTTTAAGAGAAGTACTAACATATCTGCCACAAACAAAGCACACAGGATGTATAACTAAGGTGTTTGGTCACTGACAGCTGGACACATGAGCATGGATCTGGGAAACAGCTAGTCACTACAGAAAAGCCTACAGCTGATGTGTGTACAGCAAGCACTGAGGGCCAGACATGAGATGAACAGCAGATTGTATCGGGCTCTGTGACAGTGGCGAAACAGGGAAGTGAAACTAGGGAGAGACGACAGAGAGACAGCGACAGGCTTACCATCTGTGTGTTGGTTGTCATTAGCTGGGAGGAGGAAAGAGAAGCAAAAAGAAAAAGCAACACAAAGGTAAGAGGATAGGAAGAAGAAAAGAATGTGGCCAGAAGAAAATCATAAAATAAACAGTTTTATGGCTGAAGGAAAAAAATAAAAGAGAAATAAATTGGATGCATAAAAAGAAGAAGTAGAAAAACCAGGTGAAATCAAGCAACTCAAAAACAGTTCAACATGTTTCTGGGAGAGTGATGTAGCTCAAAAAATTAAACAAATCAAATAGAGAAGACGGAAGAAGATGTGGAAAAACCTGCCATGCTGTCGTGTTTTACTAGAGATTTATGTCTCAGGACATCTATGCTGTTACCAGCAGCATAACCGCAAACCCCTCTAAAAGCCTATAGAGTAACCGGTTGTGGACCTCCCTGGGAAGGAAAAAATCCCAGCATTTTATCTGTTTCTGTGGCCGGCACTGCATATAAACACCGGGACACGACCACACGGTAATTACCACACAATGCACCAGCACGAGCATGAATCCTGCCAACAGCATCAGCCCCTTATGTAGGTTATATCGTAGGCTCTAAAAAGATTTCCTGTAGAAGTCTAAATCAGGCCTTAGATGTAAACCACACGTCATCAGATTTTACTTATACATCTATACATATTTACTATGCGGTAAAAAAGCCTTCAAACTTTATCAGCCAACAACCTGCATTTTCAAGTGAAATAAATAATGTAAATTTGATCAAAATAATAAATCCAGTCCAGTACAAAACTTCAGTACCATCCAGTACAAGGTCATTATTATGAGTAATCACTTATAATAATGACCATAAATACCATAACTACTTCATAACTACATGTAACTACCAGATAATTATCTTTTCAATTAAAATAATGTGCAGTGTCAAGAAAATACATTTACCGTATATCTTCCAATACACCTGAATTTGCATGCACATTATTTGTGAACTCTTGGAATACGTTTTGGAGCACTATAAATAAACACACTGTCTTTTGACCTCAGTCTAAAAACCGCGCCAGGGTCCTCTTTCCCTCTCACTTCTGCGACAATTCCGAGAAGGGAATAAAAGCCTGTTTCCAATAACCGCCAGTCCATTTTAAATGCCGGGCCGGCTGGATAATTTTTTGAATAAATGCCCGGGCCATAATTGGAAGATATACGGTATAATACCAGATTTATTCACAGTATTATTTAATGTTAATTTGTGCTACAACTTCATTAGTTTCTGCAAACAACACAATAAGCTACGTGTCAGGCATTAGCCAGGCCATTAGTGAATACGTTTCAGCTAAGCACAGTACAAAACTGTCTCTATGTTCCCTAACTAAACCCAAAACATCCCCAGAAGACTAAAAAGTCAGATGACAAACAGAAAACAGGTGTAACTTGTGGAAAACTGAAGCAGCCTATAGATGAAATAGCCAGTTAATATTCCTTCTTTACTTTAAATATTCTCCAGGCCTTTTTGTCTTTGTTTCAATTGCAGAGCCTGTTATAGCCACATGGTTATTACCTGTCCATTGCTGGTGAAGGTGGTGTTGTCAAAGAGGAAGTAAGCACCAAAGAACATCACAATGGCATCATAAACACCCAAGATGGTCCAATATATGAAGGTGGGCCACCGCAGCAAAGAGTTCTTGGCAATATCTCTGTGTAGATATACAGAACAGAGATTACATGTTTATAGATTAGTACCACAGTACACTGCCTGCCTCACAACCAATAAGTCTCTAATCACATGTAATATAGACACCGATATAGGAAGCATGATTATTTGTGGGAAAGGTCGATGCTTTTTTGAAAGAAAACTTATAGTAAAAATGCTTTTCAAACCCTGAACACATGCAAAACCAAGTCCAAGAAGGCAGATATATGCTATATGATGGATGTAAAATAAGCGGTAATGCAAATATAAATTGTAAAACATGAAATCATCTACTATTACTTTGCACCTGGAGGCTGTTAGAATTTTCAAAGTGTATAAAGTGGCTAAACAGTTATTGAAATATTTATATATTCTGATGCTTAGACAACTTTAATTCAACACTGTTCTTGTTACAGTATGTCTCTGAAAGAATCCAACTACCACGCATGTTGCTTTGTATAAAACAGATTCAGGTTCATTATCTGCTGCAGAAGACTGGATTACTGAAACATTTCTCATGACATTTTCATGTCATGAGAACAGGTTCCTGAGGAACACGTGGTGTTAGAGTCGATCCAGCTGGTTGATCGTACTAAACCACACATTCCTGACACGATCTTAAAAAGAACTCTACCTGTAGAGACAAGGGTCTTTCTTTAGGATGTCCATATGTATGTGCTGCTCCATGAGACTGTAGAGCAGAATGGGCAGCGAGGTGAAGCTGATGTTGTAGAGAGTCAGGTAAGCCGTGTCATACAGCGGCTGGTGTTTGGGAAAGAGAGCCGTGTTAGTAGTTTTGTTCTTGTCGTTTTTATGGTATTTAGTTTGTGTGAGTGCACACCTGCTGTGAGAAGCCACAGAAGAACTGGTACAGGAACTGGGGGAAAATGAAACAGACATTCTGCGAAAAATAAAAGAAAAACAAATGACACGTGTGCAGGTACAGAAATACAAATATGTCTCTTGGAAGCATTAACTGACTAAATAAATTATTAAAATCAAGCTCACACACATTATTCCTTCACACGTAGGCTAAACCCACAGACTCCTGAATAACAATCATCTTAAAATAAATTTTAAAAACTACACAAAGTTTGAAAAAAATGTAAACTCAAAACATGCTACATAAAGCGTTCAGGGCGACTACCTTGTAGAAGAAATATTGCACAAGTTCAGAGATGCGTATGTAGTAATAGTGTCCATGGACGAGCAGCATCTTTTTGAGGTGTTTGAACTTCGGGATGGCGTAGTCGCTGTTCCTCACTGCTTGGCGACCCTCCTTACCCATAATGCCTGTGTTATTACAATTTACAGGGCAAAGTATTATTGCAGTGGTAAAAGTGTGTGTATAGCAGTTTTAGCACTTCTGCATAAATTTAGATTTGGAAATTTAAAAGTAGTTTTGTGTGGAAAAGGATTTTGTGTGACTGCAGGTAAATATTAATGCCACTCGTGCTGCACACACTGCTGTCCTCTGTACACAAAGGACTGCTTTCTTTAGAATTTCTATAGTTTCTTTAAACTGAAGCTAAAGGGTGGCTCATTGGATAGGACTGTACAGAATACTAACCAATACCAACGTGGGCCTCCAGGATCATGCTGACATCATTAGCTCCATCTCCAATGGCCAGCGTGATTGGGTGCTCCTCCGAGGTTTTGATCAGCTTGACAATCTGCAGGATGTGGATTTCAGCTTAGCTTCCATCTGACTCTTAATGACATGAGTGAGAACATGTGTTTCACCGGTACTCTTGTACAGATGGCCTTCGTACCTGTGCTTTCTGAAGCGGCGCCATTCGACAGCAGAGCACGGCGCTGCAGTTGCGGCAGATTTCCAAGAATTTCTCTTTGTAATTCCCTGAGCTTGAACCTTCCTGGCCGGACCTCATTATAGCAGAGAGCGTAGCTCCATCAATGATCAGACCGTAGTCGGTGCAATCACCCGATAACCTGGAGAGAACACAAAACCTGTTAAATTAGAGTAACTGCAGGATGACACCGACTGAAGCATGTGAACATAATACCCACTCAGAGAAGGTGTCCCGGGTGATGCCCCCATGCTGCCTAAGGACTGTCCTGCTCAGGTCAAACAGGACATCGTGAAGGCTCTGCTCCTCAGTGCGTTTGGTGGTCAGCTCCAGGATTTGGGTGTTGCGATGAAACAGCTTGCTGGCGTAGCATGTTGCAGCTGCTGTCTCCATCTTGTCTCCTGTTAGCACCCACACCTTTATACCAGCCTTGTGCAGAGACTCGATGGTGTCTGCTGCTTTTTCCTGTAGCCTGGTGTGCAGCCAAGAAACAAGGTAGCATGTTTTTAGCTGCATTAAATAAATAGGTTTGTTTTGTTTCTCTCTGCCTTTAATTCAACAACACCTCAACTTTGCAGTACTCCAGTACCTGGATTATTCTGTGCTGGATGGGTGAAACGCCCTCTGGGCTGACAAGTAGTTTTAAGCCTGCACTATAATTGCCTTAGTGGCACGTGTGTGATTGGAGGGTTAAACTGCCACTTTCCCTCACTCACTTTGGTTCACTCAGAACTGGGACAGCAGCAGACACAGAATTACTGTAATGTTAAGGGTCACTTGTGGTGAAGAGGTTTAGACATTTATAGAAAAAACAAAGTGTAATTTTTGAAAGTGCACTTCAAATACAATTTGCACTTAGAAGGACAAATGACAACAGCATGCAATGTAAATTGTGGTTATGTTGCCAAGCTACAAGCTGTACAGGAAAACGTCTGATGAAAAAAGTGCAGGATGTTGATATAATTGAGCACTTAGGTGTCTTTAATAAAAAGAAAAATCCTGCACCTGTCCTCGACAGCAGTTGCTCCCAGCAGTATCAGGTCCTTCTCGATGAGCTCGTAAGCCTCTGCCAGCTGTTTGTCTCGGTCTTGTAATGCTAACTTGGCCCTGTTAAGAAGTTGGCAAACCTCTAGGTACTCTTCTGGGTTCAGAGAGCGATAGGCAACACAAAGTGTCCTCAAACCCTCCTGGAGGAGAAAAGAGATTCACACAAGGTTAGGCTGATATATAAAGGAAGACTCAATAGAAGCTAATCTACAGAAAACACTGTTTCTTCTGAATACAGCCTCTGAATGTGAGTGTATGGCCGGTGAATGCCAACTGCCCGTTCAGCCTCACTAGTACAACACTCACCACATATTTTTCAGTTTCCAAAGAAACCTGCAATTTATTTTTAGCTGCTACCACAGCAACATTTTTGTCACCCGTCTGCGTTTTACTGCAGCTATCTTGGTATTATTATGGGTAAACTGAACTTTAAATAGTCTTATTCAGACTGTGATATTTATTTTTGCACTTTGGAAGTCATTATGAGATTTTGCAGTTAACTGCTTAATAATGTGCACTCTCCTATTATCTGCCTACTTATTATTATTCCCTACTTTTCCCACAAGGACTTTGTTGGTGTATAGAGAAAACAGTATGCAGAGTCCATCATTGTTTCTGGTTATGTTCAGTATTTAAAGAAAGCTTCTTTCTGTCTTCTGACCCAATCCTGTGCTGGACCCACAGATAGAAAGATGATGATGAAGCGCTGATGCAATTATTAAATACATGTTAATAGAAAACAAAATAAAAACCTGACCCACTTAGAAAGACGTTCTGTTTAATGAAACTACACAATGTTTCTCATGTGGTCGTGTAAACTGTAACCATGCAAAGAACTTAAATCAGATAAACTCTGAAATTCTCTGAAATTCTCCAGGAAAAAAATGACTTCCTGTTAATACTGTATGAGCCTATACGGATATGAGAAAAATGATAGTGAGCCTGTGCATGTGCATGTGTGTGTGCGTGTGTGTATGTGTGTGCGCGAGCGCACGCTATCTCACCACTGCGTTTTGTTCCACTCGAGCTCGGACCTGATCCACTTTGCCTGAGATGACCCTTGGGAAGATAGAGGAGTCTGCACCTTTACAGAAGAGATAAACCTCACCTGCTCAAACGCATACACAGAAAACAAAAGAGTATAGGATTAAAGAGAAACATAAACACAGACACATAGAAATCAATATAAAGAATATACATATATAGAACTCATCATTAATATACATATACAGGTTTGTGCGCATTACCAGTGTTGGCCCTGACGATAACGCTCATCCTCCGTCGGACTGAGTCAAATGTCAAAACCTCTAGCAGTTCAAACCTGATGAAAAACAGGAAGAAAATCACACTGAAAAAAATAATAGCTAACTATCAATTAAAGAAATGAAAAGCAGATAACAATAGATAATAACAATAGTCATCTCATTTTCAAGATTCAAAGAGAATAATAACGTTTAAAGCGGCACACTCACTTTTCAACTTCATCCTCCCTATTTAAGATTTCCATCTGACCGTCCTTGAGCCTCAGATAGGTGAAACCAAGCCTGCAGCACAGAGCAACCATTATTAGAGTGAATAAAATGAATGTCCAAAAAATAAAAATAGAAAAATAGGGAAACAAAATTCTGAATGCAGCAGTGATTACTGCTGGTATTGTGTGCAGCGTGAGTGTGTGTTTGCGGCACCTCTTCATGCCCTCCACCAGTGCGACCTCGTCAGGAGAGGAGGAGATGTAGAAGGAAGTGGACTTGCCCTGGTGAATGCCATGTTTGATCCCATCTACAGTATCCTCCTCTTTCACCTGCACCGTGTGGCACAAACACAATGCCCGGAAAAACAGCTCCTCGTGCTCCTGCGGTGGACGATCGACACTAGATTACCCCCATTCACACAAACCAGGCACACACATTCAAAGTGAGTCTGCACTTACCCTGGCTGCGGGACCTGGGGATGAGTCGATCATATCCATACCGGCAGCTCCACGCATCACCTGCCGACATACAGACCAAAGATCACTTACTGAACCCTGAACTGGGTTTCCCCCAGTGTTTCCACTGCAGTGTGATTATGTGAATGTCAGGCTCAAAGTGCTTAGGCACAGAAAAATGTGCTTGCATGAATGTCTATGAATGAGGTGTGTGAGGATGAATTTAGTGGGACTGAACGTTTTACCTGTCCGTTACAGATAGCGTGAGGTACATAAACGTGTCCATCCACACAGCACTCTATAAACTCCATGTTGTTCTCTGTTAGAGTTCCTGTCTTGTCTGTAAACACGTACTCCACCTGGAAAGAAAGCAGGGTAAGTGTTTTTTATTCTCACTTTTCCATACAGTAATGTGTTTTTGCTCATTAGTCCGCCCAGAGTGAAATGCACGTTGCTACCTGTCCCAGTTCCTCATTCAGGTCTGATGTGTTGACCACGGCTCTCTCCCCAAGCTCCTCATCAAACATTTCATCGTCCCACATGATGAAGTAGGAGCCCAGGAACTTCTGCATCTCCACAGTGACGTACATGGACACGGGAATGATGTAGTTGAAAAGAACCATGAAGGCCAAAAAGTCTGTGAACGCCCTGATTAGCTGAGGAGGAGGATGAAGACGAGTGTGAGACAATAAAGAGGGGATTGAAATAGTCTTCCAGGATTCAAGACTCACCACGTGTCTCTGTCTCTCAACTTCTGTCCTCTGGTTGTAAAAGGGCTCGTCTTTGTTGGGATCGGACTGCCACACATATTTCAGCGCCGTGTTGATGAGAGCTTTGCTGATGAGAATGCACAGGTAGACCACCAGGTAGGCATTCATTGACCTGCAGAGGGAGAAGTTAAAGAGCTGTGACGTATTTTTTCATAATGTTTCATTAATCTGCTTTGAACAACGTGGACAAAAATTTGGTTTGAAAACCCCCCATTTGAAAAAAGGAATATGGAAACGATCTGCCAAGGATGGACTGAGTCTGCGCCTCCTTTAAGTACTGCCTTAAAACATTCCATTGACTTCATTACATTTTTCCTGCATTGATCTGTCTTTATGACTTGTGTGCTTTATTCCTTCCCTGAAAGATTACTCACAAACTCCAGAGTAGAATTTAATATCACTAAATGGAGAGGTGGAGCATCAGCATGGCAGTTTGTGCATCTGGATCACTTGTTTTGATATAATTCACATATACAGGACTTTATGGAGGATGTGCTTCAGTGTCTTGTATCACACGTTGAACTGCCATGATTGTTTCTTGATCCCTCTTTTCTCCTGGTGATAACACATATTATCATGAGTGCTGACAAAAAAAAAAATTGGTGCCCTTTCCCACTGTGAAAGTGTAAAAAGCAAAAGTGTGTGCAGGTGCAAATGAAAGTAGTGTGAAAGGGAGGTAGAAACAAGTCAGAGGAGATTTCTGTCCGCCTGTCACCTATTCAGTTATTTCAACAACCACACACACACAGACACACACTAAAAAGTCTAATCCATACACAAGAACTAAAAAATAGTTTTTTAAAAGCACTGGAGAGCCACACTGTGCTTTAAAAGCACTGGGTTCTAGTGCTTTTAAAAAATAAAAGCACTAGAACCCAGAGAAACTCGCGACCCAATCCACCATGTAAAAGGTAACTTGGGAAAAACGTCACTCGGTGTACTCGTCAAAATATTCAAACTTGAAAAAGGGGAACAGCTGAGACGAGACATTTACTCTGAGCCGAGTCAATGAGCTGACGAGTTAGTGAGATACACGCAGTGAACAAGTGTGAATGTAATCCACCTACAGTCACTCATTTCTACATCTGGATACAAGACACGGTCTACGCCAGATGGAAAGAAAATTGATCCACTCAGTGCCGCGAGCCACAGAGACACACAGACGCTGAAGTCTCAATGAATAAACGAAGACATGAGAAGTGAACAGATGGACAGAAGGATGGGTAAAAAAAAAAAATTCTGTTATTATCTAAGCTGGTGTTAGCTCAGAAACAGCCAAAGACTGTGAAGCCACACACTGTGAAACTTGCATGACAGCTAATAGTCTCCTTTCAGAAACAATTCATAATACACGTACTATAAGAATGAAAGAGAGGAGAGGAAAAGAGCTTACTTTTCCACTGCAGATCGTTTCTGAGACTTTGACTGGTAATTGAGAGCCATCTTGGTTTCCATGCCAGTGTAGATGGCCACAGCTACAGAGGGGAAAAGGAAAAGTCTCATTCAAAATGCTACACTGTACAAATTTTTTATAAGAATGTTAAAAAAGTGTCAAGTTGAGGTCATTTCTAACATTTATCATTAATTGTTTAGAATTACCATAGATATATTCAGTGTTCTTCAGTGTGGCTCCTCGAAGCAACAGGTTCTCTGATCCTAAAGGCCTGCAGACAGTCCAGATGATAAACGATCATTTATTATTTTCACAAACAAACGGATCTAATGTTAAGGGTCAAATAAGGATTGCCATTTCCTCCTATAAGACTTTATATCTGGCAGCGTGGCTCAGTTCTGGGAATTGCCCACTATTCCATTTACATATATGGAAAGCTAAAGGCAGCAAGAGCAAGCTTCAAGAACAACAGATAAAAAGTCAAATGCCGCATAAAAGTGGGTTTCAAAGCATCCTGCAGCAGTGCAGCAAGGGAGGGAGAAAAAGCTCAAGTAGTAGTGTACTCTATAAGAGATTTGCATTGGATGCAGAGGTGTATCAGGTGAGCCATCAGCTGATGGGGGCTGGGATTGTTATCAGCTGATCTGCTGGCATTGAAGCTGAGGTGAACTAATGCTGCGCTCAATTAAATCTAATTAAGATAAACAAGTAAGCCAAGTCGTTCTGGACAAATGTGAAATCTTCTTTGAAAGATTGAGCAGCATTGCACTTTGTTTCCAAGAAATTGAATACATGTCTGGATGGTTCGAGTTCTTTTTGAATGATGGGTGAATACAATAGAAATCTGTTAATTTCTAGTAGATTGTTAAAAAGTATATAGTTTTAAAATGAAACCGCAGACTGATCTTTAATATAAAAATGTTATATTTTTGTGTTACCTTGCCACCGGCTCATTGTTCATGTAGATGTTGATACGCCCCACAAATCTGTGTAGGACAGAAAAGAAGTGAGATAAAGCACGTTTGTTTGGCAAGAATGCTTTGTTCAGGTGTGTGTGTGTGTGTGTGTGTGTGTGTGTGTGTGTGTGTGTGTGTGTGTGTGTGTCTGTGAGATAAAGCACGTTTGTTTGGCAAGAATGCTTTGTTGTGGTGTGTGTGTGTGTGTGTGTGTGTGTGTGTGTGTGTGTGTGTGTGTGTGTGTGTGTGTGTGTGTGTGTGTGTGTGTGCGTGCGTGTGTATGTTACTGACTTGTACAGGTCTGACTGCGGTTGTTCACATTCTATTGTGGCATGGATGGTGTCCACCTCTTCCTCTGTGTTGTAAGCTTTGGTGTCCTGAACTGCATAATATGTCTAGGGTCAAAGGAGGGAAGGAAAACAGAAGAAATGGATGAGTAAATGAAAAGAGAGAAAGATGATGGGAGTGTAAGTAAAAAGGCAACACGGGAGAGGAAGTATTAAAGAAAAACATTGTGGGATGGTGACATAGGGCAGTAGGGAGATGAAGGGAAATAAGAAAGCAATAAGGGAATGGATTAAGAGTTAGATAAATGGATGGATGAATGGAGAGAGAAAAAACATAAATCACAGAAATCATAATACATCTAATACATATTTAAGTGGATTAAGTTTATCCAGCACACCTTGTGACTGCTCTCTCCGTCCAGGCTGGCTGTAGTAACAAAGCAAGTCCCATCATTTCGAGACGAGGAGAGGAGGATGAGGTCACAGGGAAAACTCTCGTTTTCTTTCACCAAGACCACATCGCCCACCTGTCACACAGACCGAGACAACACATCCGTTTTTACTTCTAATCCATGCAGGGCCTTGATACCTTGAAGCCAACAGCTGAAGCCTTTTGCATATTTAATTTAATTCACCAGTATAATGGGGTCTAATTTGCCACTACCGTCTGGTTCCTGACCACCTAACGGGGCATATCAGTGAGCAGTAGTAGCAGCGCTTTGGTAAAGAAATACAGTCACTGAATGAAAAATGCAGTCAAATGAAACACACCTAATGATTTACCAGCAGTAAGCTCATATCATTTCAGTCTTATGTCGTTACATAACATACATCAATCTAACAGTTCTTTTAAAGCTAAATTGCTTTTAAATGCAGGCAAACACACACACACACACACACACACACACACACACACACACACACACACACACACACACACACACACACACACACACACACACACACACACACACGTACAGAGAGCTTAGTAGCAGAAAAATCTCAGTGTGAGCCACTAAAACAAATGCACCAAAGCTCTGTTAGATGGGATGGGAGAGTTATCTGGTTTCTCTCACGCACGCACACACACACACACACACACCCTGAGTTTGCGGCTTTGTTTGCGGACCACTTTGCCATGATGCACCACGTGGACAGGACACTGGTTGACAGCGTTGTCTGCTTTGTGCCTCAACCAGTCCTCATAACCCTGAGAGAGAGTAGGAGACAGAGAGGATGATGTAAAAGTGAACATGTGTGCCTACAGGTGTAGGTTTTACTGTCAACAGTCACATTAAGTGAACTCACCTGTTTAATAGCGGTGACTGTGATGACAAAGAACAGTGGCAGCCCGCTGGTGACTGGACTGGTGGGAGTGTCAATAATCAACTGAAGTGACCACACACACAAACATACAGCGAGAGAGAAACATTAATGCGAGAAAAGGTTTCAGGAAGGAAGAATACATAGAAATGACAGACAGCCGTAAATAAGCACTAAAACATGTCTGAGCTTTGTGGCCCAAAGTCCAATTAAATTCAAGAGAAGGCAGACATCTCTAGATAAAAAGCACACAAGGAAAACTCTCACTTAAGGAAAAATATGGATTATCTTTACAACATGCTTTGCAGAAGCCTTGTGGTGAAGTTCAGTCAGTGTGAGCAGAAAAATGTTTTTACCTGAACCAGAAATATGATGAGAAAGTAGAAGTTGGCAACTCTCCTGAACTGCTCGAACATATTCTTTGGGATGAAGTTCCAAAACGTGTACTGGAAACAAGAATTGTTTTTATATTTAATTAAAAAGCTATACTGAGTTTCATTTATCAGATAAAATGTTAAAATCCCAGCCTTGGTGTTTTCAACATCTATCCATGCCAATGGAAACAAAAGCAAAGAGGCTTAAGGCCAGATTTCCTAACACAATGTGTCAGTGCTAACTGGGTACTATTGGTAATAACAAAGACAGCATAGTGACAAGATTCAGTTCAATTCAATTTTCTGTTTCAGGTGCTTTGGTGAGAGTGGGAAGGAAAAACTCCCTTTTAACAGGAAGAAAGCTCCAGCAGAACTGGTTGGGGTGAGGGGAGGAAGACAGGACAAAAGACATGCTGTGGAAGAGAGCCAGAGATTAATAATAACTAAAGGTTCAATGCAGAGAGGTCTATTAACACATAGTGAGTGAGAAAGGAGACTGAAGAAGAAAGACGGCCTATTGCAGCATAACTCAGGGAGGATTCAAGGTCACCTCATCAAGCCCTAATTATATGCTTTGTCAAAAAGGAAAGTTTTAAGCCTAATCTTCTGTGTCTGTCTCCCAAATCCAAACTGGAAGCTGGTTCCATAGAAGAGGGGCATGAAAACTGAAGGCTCTGCCTCCTATTCTACTTTTAAATACTCTTGGAACAACAAGTAAGCCAGCAGTCCCAGAGCAAAGTGCTCTAATGGGGTGATGTAGTACTATAAGGTCTGATTATTCAAGACCTTGTATGTGAGGAGCAGGACTTTGAATTCGATTCTGGATTTAACAGGGAGCCAATGAAGGGAAGCCGATATAGGAGAAATATGTTCTCTCCTTCTAGTCCCTGTCAGAACTCTTGCTGCAGCATTTTGCATTAACTGAAGGCCTTTTTAGTACATCCTGATAATAATGAATTACAGTAGTCCAGACTAGAATTAATATTTGCTGTAGTTTTTGCATGTAATAGGTAGGAAATCAGATTTCTGCACATGAACACACATGCTACAAAACAGACAAATATATAGTTTACTAAAAGTTATTTCTTTTTTTCCCCTTTTTTTTGGTTTGCTTTGAGGATGCTTTTTTTGGCAACATGTAAAATAATGTTTATTGGTACAAACTCAGACATCAAACACTCAAAGGACCTGTGATGAATAGTTGAGAGAGGCCTGGTTAAGTTGCTGTAATAAATGAGACTTAATAGTTATGGCAGCTGGACCATATCAGTGAAAGCTTTCTTCATTGGGTGACAGAAATAATCAACACATATATATATATATATATATATATATATATATATATATATATATATATATATATAAATATAAAGTTGAAGTTTGGTTTGTGATACATTACTCTCCTCACTTGTCTGCCTTTATACTGAAATGGAGGTCTAGTTAGACCACATCAAACACATGACCCAGCTCTCTGTTATCCCCACTCACACTCATTTCCATGTCTGTCTAACTGTTGGACTCAGTTCTTTCCTACTAATGCATCCCCATCTCTTTTTACTTTGTAGTCCAACACATGACACCGACATCAATAGAGGTCCACCACCTTTAAAGAAATTACATTAAGTAAAATACCGCTCAGAGGGAGAGGCAAGAAAGGAGCCTCTCAGAGGAGGTTAATATATATATATATACACATAAAGAACCACAATCAAGTAGTCACACAGAGTGTTACACAACCTGTAAAATGTGTTGTATAATGTGTCTGGTTGCTTTGGAGGAGCTTTGAAAAGTCGTTTAAATAATGCTGTAAGATGTAGGCGTCATGGCGCCTGACAAAAGATGTCATCATGTTACATTATGGAAAGTTTAAGATCCAATTTTTTGGAGCTTGAGCTTCAAAAGTTTTGACTGTCCTTTCTAAACGTGTCTCTGCAAGTTACTGCACCACTGGAGAGCTGAAGTCCGGTGTGTTTATTCATGAACTTTAGAGACTTCTCAAAGAGCTCTACTTGCAGGGCGAGCAGTGAAAACATGTTATGGATTCTCTTTGACTTCTCTCTGCAGCAGGAAACCTTTATGTATTTATTTAAATTTCACAGGTGATCAATGTTTTGGAAAGGGACGATTTAGCTTTGAAAAACCATAACCATCACTTACGCTACTGTTGGAACACATGTGTTTTATGACTCCGCTGAAAGCCTCAGCTGGTCTGTGCAAATGAAATCTGTATACAGTAACTGGATGCAGGAGGTAATCTGGTGGGACTGCAAAAAGATGACACGGTTACGGCAAAATCAATATCTTAATTGAGCTTGAGTTTGAATGAAACAACACATCGGTTAGAAAATTATATCTATAAAATTCGAATGATTTGTGAAATTACTTCCAATTATTTCACTGTGTGAAATAAACTTACAAATCACCTGATTGATTTTCATTCAGGGAGGCCTAAATAAATCTACATGTTTGCAGCTCATGTGAGGATTTATGGTACCCTGCTTATTAAATGTTTCAGTTTAAAGGGACAGCATGCACAGGGTATCACATAAAAAAATATTTCCAACAGATTACATAAAAATATTGCCCAGTAACTGGTAATGCATATATAAGTCAGGTTCAAACCCATTCACTTTTTATTCACAAGGTATTTACTTATTATATTTAGGTATTATAGGCTCTATTCACCTACAACATGTACAGTAAATACACACCAATTAAAATCAATATCCAGTCCTTCATCCAAAAACACATAATCCTCCAAAAGATTTTTTTTAAGTCATTCAAAATTCACTTTGAATGAATTTTAAAATCTATTAAATACAGTAGCTGGTGTATTCTTCCTTCATTCTCACTTACCAGCCCTGCGAGCGAATGAATGATAACAGAAGCAAGCGGAAAAAGAGCTGAGGCAGAAATCAATTTAGCGTGGACGAGGGCTGTTAAAGTGCTGTTAGAGGCCACAACACTGGCCACCCGTATATCACTCAACAGTATGTGCAGGGTGTGTTTTAAGCAGAGGGTAAGTACACACAATGTACAGCATACTTTGCTCAGTAACTATACAACAAGCAAGATTTAAAATCCCAAGTTGCAAAATTCTATTAGTACGAGAAAACGTACAATATTAATGCTGGATTAACCTCCGAATATGAAACAGCAATTTTAACATTAAGCAATAAAACAGAAAAATATCCTGTAGGCAAAGTGGTTACTAAATCTAATAAAGCAGCTGTCTGCTTCAAACTGTACACATAAGCGGCTGCAACAATAAAAAGACGTTGTATAAAGATCTAATAAAGTCGGCTATGAAATAATTCAGAAGAATGGGCGTAAAATCCCATCTCATTAAGTCACAAAAACAAATAAAAATATAATTTTCATGTAGACACAATGTATCGCAGATAAAGAGCACTACAGTGTAATTACTGGAGTAAGCCACACAGCTGGAACAGACAAAATACATTTTGTTACATCTGTCAATGAATTTTCTCCCAGAAAACAACATAATCCTGATGTAACAACTAACCACACACAGTCTAGCAGTTCAAATTATATTTTTTTCACACAAATTGAACTGGTTTTTTTTTTTATTTTGTAACTAAAGTTTTATATAATATATGCAAACAGAAAACAGTAGCTGTGTTATTTTGAGTGGAAAATGTTTATTTTGTTGTTTTTTGGGGGTTATATCTCACAGCTGTGGCTCGTTGCTTCATGTCTTTTCAGTTTATAATCATTCAGCATGGTTTTGTCACAGAGCAGGTATTCAGGTGTGCGTGCAGACGATACAGTTGTGTATCTGTCAGATGGAACATTTTCATATTCAAAGCGCTACAGATAATGTTCGACTTAAATACCAGGGGGTGTTTAGACACATATTTCAGTAATTTCCTTCATGCGAGGCACAGATATGCTTCTGTCTGTATCAGTACAGCTGTTTGTACACGCAGCATAATAAGCCGCATTTTACTAGTGCTATACAAGTCCTAGCATGACCTCAAGCATATTTTCATACTTTCCATCTATTTATCCACAGCATATATAAATAGTTGAAAAATGCTTTATGATGTTTCTGTGCTGCTTCTTCAAAAAGCTTTCTATTGACATGGGATGAAAGTCCAACTTGAAACAGTTTCTGTATAGTGATGAATTGTGTAGTCACGGCGGTGAGGTGCCTTCGACTGTAGTTTATACCCTTTGGTGCTAGCTGGTGGAGGCTTTGGTGGTGGAGTTTCAGGGTGACCCTGATTTTCCAAGTGTTTTACCCTAGTCGTCCTTGAATTCCAAACTCTGAATTCCAGTTTTCATTCACCCATTTGCCAGTGTTACTCAACAAAACTCATCCACAGTTATGAATTATATAATGTTCATTATTCATTTAAAATGTAATTTAATTACTCTCTGAAGAAAGTCGTTACAACATAAACCTGTACTGTCCCGTACACTGACACAATTACCTATAATAATGAGGACAGACATATGGGCTTTCTTTTATCCTTTAACGCTGAAGACAACACAAATTAAAGTTGAAAACTTGTCTAAGCAGACTTCAAACTGACTATTGTGTTTCTGTTATAGAAGCATGTGCAGGTAGAAATGGAGGCTACGATGCAACAAGCCTGAGAGCTCATCACTGTGTTTGTTACCTGCTGAAGATCAGGCTCTGGCTACTGGGCTGGGTTAAGGATATACTCAACTTTAGTATCATTCCTCACTAGGATTGTTGCACTCAGAACTCATTCAGTTGAAGACTGTTTGCAGACCAATTCAACCATATTTCCATTTTATCCCCATCTTGACACACCAGAGTGATTTTGAACCATTCAGTCAGCAGCTGACTGAGTGGTCACGGATCTGTTTTAGGCCATTTCAAAGGCAACAAGACTGCAGACATTTGCAATAATTTGGATCATGCTACAGTCTCCAGCCACCGTTTTTCCTAGTGTGACTGTAGAATTTGTATTATAATGGAGTTGTTTCTGTCCCGAATGCTGTTTGCACTAAAACTGTAGAACATCTTTGAGTGTATCGTTCAATTTGCTTCAATTTAGTTCAATTCAATTTTATTTATGTAGTGCCAAATCAAAACAACAGTTTACTCAAGATGCTTCATATTGTAAAGTGAAGACCCTACAATAACAGAGAGAAACTCCCTTAAATCATTTGGCGACAGTGGGAAGGAAAAACTCCCTTTTAATCAGGTTCAGGGAGGGGCACCCATCTGCCGCGACCAATTGGGGCGTGTACTTTTTAACACATTACACCCAATATTGCCATTCGCACATGCAATGTAAAGCCATTTTCAGTATTGCTATAAGTTTTATAAAATGCTTTACATTTAGTATATTTTTCATTTTTTACTTCTTGCACCAGCAGCAACAAGCGAATTAACTTCACAAAGTATTTATTACTCTGAAACTTTGATCCAATTTGACTTTGGTGTGCACTTAAACAAAACAACCTTATAATTAAATCAACCTAACATGAGTCATTCAAACGCCATTATTTAATCAGTCTAAGCTCATGCTGGAGAACAGAGGATTTCTGAAACAAAGTTATGTTGATGCTATATGTAAGTTATTTATACAAAGAGGTGGAGAATAATACACTAACTCGACAGCTGCTGAAGGAAGCTTCTGGTCTGGAACAGTCCTCCGTTTAATGAATTTGCATTGCTCTGTTTCTATGGCTGACAATAAAACATTACAATAATAAAACATGATTGCTGTTTGTTTCCTTAATACTGACTTTATCTTTGAGAGACTCCAAGATGATAAAAAGAGGCCGGCGAAACAGATGTTAGCATAAACTGACTTTAGTGTGATAATTAAGATCCTCATTGTTGGGGCAGGCATTATTGCACAGCTGTTAACAAAACAACTTGTCTTCATTTAAAAAATTGGTTGAATAACAATTATTCGAAATGTTGAAGTAAATAAAGAAGAAATGTGAAGTGTGTGTGTGTGTGTGTGTCCGTCATTTCATTAATGAGCACCTTCCAGGCAGGTTGCTGTGATGAGGACCGGTGCTCTCCTTTCCACAGAGATGAGAAATGATGGTGGCAGTCCAAAGTCTAATTATAAAGTGGGTCTAACAAACCAGCCGTTCACATGTCTCACAGCTTAATACCTCAGAGGAGGCAAGACAGATTTTTCCTCTAATTTTCAGTCTTTGTCTTCTGTGTGTTTTGCTTCCTCAGAAATGTCGGAATGCCGCGTGCCTCCCTCCTCCACCTACACTGTAGCCGCTGTCTTTGATGCAGCTCCCTCAGTCACTGGAGGAGAAATGACATCAATAAACAGTTGTCGTGGTTTTCAAACTCCACCGACAAGACTTGGATAAAATGGTGTTTAATCTATTCTTTAAAATACACGTGGGAGCATGTTTGTGCATCGTGTATTCTGAGTAGTGAGAATGCCTTCAGACATTCATCAAGAATAAAACATTGTGGTTTTGCAGCATTAGAGTGGAGTTGGGTATCCCTAGGGGTCAAAATGAGTTTCTAAACATAGTTTAATCATAGGAAAGGACAAAAATAATAAGAATACAGTTTAGTGTTTCTGTCCTGTGACCAAAACTAAAATGCATTGATACTTAATTCTCTGACCCAGCAAACAGGCCCACACCCCTCTTCATAGGCACGGTCACACTTGCAGATGATTAAGACCATATGGTTAGCAACACCTGGCTGCTACTTAATTTTTTTATTCCCAGACAAGCAGTAAGGCTGTCGTAGGTTTTCACAGGACTGCATACCTTTCTGTGAAAACTTTCTTTTGTAAGTTTTCTTCACTGAACTATCAGAAAATTGATCAAATACACAGAGTTGGTAGAGTTTTACTATTGAAACAGATACTCCAAGTTGGCTACTGAAAAAGAATGATTTTTGCTTTAGATTGTGGCCCCTCGAGCTTGTATAAAATAATTTGGTTGTTTCTTAACTGAGCTTAAATAGGGTTTTTTTGCCCAGTCCTGATTAGTTCACGTGGGTATCAAATGTAATTCAGAAATTGTGAAGGCTCAAAAATAAAAAATATAAAATTATTATGATTTTAAAAAGCAACAAATTTCAATCCTTTCTGGCTCTGCAGCATAGACGATTTTCCTATTACGAAGGTAAAGCTTTGCATGGCTCGACTGGATGCGGTAAAGATCACTTTTACAAACAAAAATCACTTTACTTTGTGAAATCAGGTGGAGACGGTCACTGATTTGACTGATTTTATATGGAATGAACTTCGAGATAAATGCAAAAATCCGCCTCCTGCCATGTTCACATTCTGCTGTTAAACTGGAGCAACATAATCAAATTCACCAAATTAGATAAGCAATATTGTCTTCACCTGCTTCAGATGTTTCAGCTGGTCTGATGTGAGCAGCTGCGTTGGGTGTTTGCATCTTTTCAGCCACAATAAACAGGTAAGACCAGAGCTCTGGTTGCAAACATCATGCAGGTTTCTGTTCAAATAAACTCAATGACAACAAGGAAAGCCACTAAATGAATATGAAGTGGAATCAGACTTCTGAAAGAGGAAGTAAGAGGAGAAAAAATCACAAGACAAGCGGAGCAGATAAAAGTAGAAGCTACTGTCAGCTGCTTCCACTACAATGGCATTATTTCATTTTGTTTATTTTGATGTTTAACATCAGCTAACCTAGCGAGAAGAGCAGCCTAGCATGTCCAGGTGAGTCGACTTGTCCAGCAGAGCATAGTTACCAACCAACCTAACCAATATGGTAGTAATTTAACAGTCATTTTATTGGACTGCTTTTCTAGTTGGTGTCAGATTATTTAGAACAATAATGGCGAAGAACTCTTGTTAGAGGAGCCCCCTGTGAATATTTTGCCCAGGGGCCCCAACAGACTCTAGAATCGCCACTGGCCTGTAAATTTTATGACAATCCAAATTGGTGAACTGACTGACAAGACAAGTGTTACTTTCCCAGGAGCTTTGCTGCTTACATGGCTAGAAAGTCATGAGATTCTACTTCCGAAAGAGCTGTGCCTCACATTTTCGGGGTTGTGAATGAGTGCAGTCGACTCCTTATATAAGATGATGAGGCGAAGCAAGCAGATGAGAAACAGTTGGAGGGGTTTGTGGTGCAGCATGAAAACTCAGCAGCTGCAACTCCTCCTTCACTTCGGCAAAATTAGATCAGAAGGCATTTTGATATTTCGAAATGGATGTACAGCTGCTTTCATAAACCGAAACTACATTATGCATAGAAGTTGCGTGGGGGTGCAACAATGCAGCTATCACATATTAACGGATCATTCTGATCGCACAGTTTTATTGTTTAGGGTACTTTATAAAATTGCTAATAATTCCCATAATGAACACATTTTTTTTGCCTAATCTCTACTGAATTCAACATAACTGTAAAGAATGCCCTTGCAGGTACTACTACATAATGATATGTACAGTGGTGGACAATTAGCTGTGCAATAATGATTATTATACAGTGGGTGGTTTCAGCCAAGCAATCTTGAGCCATAAATTTTAATTTGTTTAATGCCTGAAGTAAACCCGCACTCAATACAGATCAGACCAACATTTAATTCTTCACCCAAGGTGCTATGCAACAGAAAGAAAACGATTTAAATGGAAATTTGCTTATTCCATTTTAACTTGCATGAGACTAGTGATTAGAATTTAATTTTTAAAGTTAACTGGTATTCAACAAAGGGCTCCACAAGCGCCTCAGCCAATCAGAAAGAGACTGGAACCAAGTCACTCACACTGAAATTATTCAAATGAGTGAGCGTGATGCTTGACTTGTCTGATTAGGTAAACCTAAATAAACTGCTCTCACTGAGTAAATCATTGACTCTTTACTCTCAGATTTACCAGCGAGATGCACTTGAGAGTTAAGGACGCGAGACCGCAATCAAAATATAAAAAGGTAAAATAAAATCCACGGCTGACACTCCAGTCACAGAATCTAAAGCCAAGAGAGAGACACAGAGCAAACACAAACTAAACTGAGCTCGCATGCTAAAATGAAAAGGTTTGCGCTGGATCAAGGTCGTTTTAATATAAGCCTAAAAGGTGAAAGGCACCAGAAGAATCGGGGATAGAAAAGTCGAACTTCAACAATGAAAGATATTGAGTTTCCAGAAATTCCTAGGCGACTGCTGCTCTGCTTCCAAGATGATTTTATTATATAATATTTTCCTCTCTTTGTACTCAAGAGAGCTTTTGTTCACTATCCCTTTTCACTTAAAGCAGAGCAGCCTCTGTGAACCCACACTGCCCCCTATTGATCAAAACCAGCCCCGGCATCAACACTTGGTGCTCTGTGAAGCAACTTTCTCCTCTCCAATGTTTTACTTCCACAAAAGAAAATGTGACTCATGCTTACCTCTGTAAAAAGGACAAAGTGAGAGCCCACCGGAGGACATAATAGTAAAGACTAGATAAATATGCAAGTTCAAACAGAAAACTTGTATGCATTCAGCAAAAGTGCACTCCATAAAACTGCACTCTGGTTATACTGCAGTGGGAGTGCACGGAAACAGCTCTGCACAATTTATTTATCAGTCAAGATGCTTGAATCATTTGCATATGCTGAGTTCCTGCATATATTTATGCAGCAATAATAGAAAAGACGGTGACTCAGTCTCTAGTGATTACCTCCTGTTTGTGTTTTCTTTTTGAACAACAAAATTAACAATCATCACTCAAAGAAACAAGATTCTATTTGCTGTCTTTGTTGCCCAGGATTTAAGAAGACTCGGACGGGTGATGTAACCGTCCACTGTTTTATTTCCGTCCATTATGTCTCATCAGACACACTGACTGTACAAAGTAATAGGACAACCTGCCACCTCTCCATTAAACAACCCATGAAATTGATTGAGTTGGCCTCAGTGTTATTACCTCGATGTTTTCCACCTTCAGAGTACAACCTTTAATAAAGGTGTAAAGGCAGGGGAGAAAGTAACACAGCGGGGTTTTTTTATTATTCAGATGGAAATGATGGTCAGGCTGTCTTCAACCCTTTCCCTCTTCTCTAACTCTTCTCTAACTATATGACGTCTCTTGAAGTTATGCACTAAAGCTGAGGTGAAACCTTACATCAGAGAGCCAATGACAGTAGGGCGCTCTGGAGGAGGAACAAAGAAAGAAATGTACTTTTTAAAAAAGGTCCAGGGAATGGGTGTTCAGTTCAGCATTTGATCTCCGTATCACAGAGATGATGAAGAAAATGAAAGAAAACATGACTGAGGTTAATGAAAATCAGCTGAACGGTGAGACCGGTTGGAACACCTATGAGCTGGCCTCTGTCTCCCCCCAGTGGTGAAGGTCAAAGGCAGCAATATTTGATGGATTATGTTAATTTTGCGTCAGCTGGCAGGAAGTGAGCCTATTTGCCTTTAGTGATTCCAGCAGCATTTCGATGGCCAGATTCCATTTACCCTTCTCGTATCTGCACTATGGAAAGTCGATGAATAAGTGCAGAATACGCAGTCTGGTCTATTTTACTGGAAGCATTAAATATTTGGCTTGAACTGCTTTAGTGTATGCATGTGCACTACAGGAAGTGTTCTATAGATTAATAGTACAGTCAAATTTTGACAACATTACTCTGCAGCAGAGCAAAATCAAAATATCAGATGTTTGGGTTTAAACATCATTCCTCTTTAACTAACACCCCTTTTGTTCCAACATATTACTGCAATTAAACTGAAGTGAACATATAATGAGTTAGATGACATCAATATTCATAATAAGTCATCAAATACATCATCAAAGCATTAACTGGGTGCATTTATGAGCCAACCATTAAGCATGAGACTAACGTTGGTTAGTACAATCGCCTCACCAAAAACAGGGTTTGAATCCGTTGACTGACTGGGACCTTTCTGTGTCCGTCTCTCCCAGAGTCCAAAGACAAATGTCTACAGAGTCAGTTGGTGATTCTAAGTCGGACATAGGCACGAATGGTTTTCTGTCTTAGCGCTCTGATACACTGGGGACCTGTTCAGAGTATACCCTGCCTCTCACACTATGACCAGTCCCAGGTGGAAGAAAGTGGACCACATTACTAACAAACATGATCAAATATTTATAAATTTAATATGCTTGAACTTCTAACAATAATACCTTGAGTTCTTGGCATTGAGGTGGACTTCATACAGACCAAATGATCACCTACCAGGTCTATGAAAACAATTTGTTGTTATTAATATAATTTCCATTTTCAGTATTCTCACACAATCTCAGTATTACTTTTTCCTCTTCTTTAACTTTACCTCATACTGATTTTTTTTATTTCCTTCACTCTTTAACACTGTGATATATATAAAAAATAATTTTTTCCACTATCTCATAGTATAAGGCACTGACTATGCATCTGTGGCACTTTACTTATTGTAGAATACACTGTTTTTATTCTATATCCTGCTGCTGTGTGACAATAATTTCCCTTGTGGGATCAATAAAGCATGCAAAATCAAATTCCTTTAGCATTTATGAATAAAATCAAACGTGACGTTGAAAACATGTCAGCAAACCAACAAGCACAGAATGACAGCACTAGAAGGGCGTACTGTGTACCATGTTAGAAAGCTAACATTCACTGATTATCACTAATCCCAAAGAACAGTTGAGGCAAGTATGAAGGTAATTAGTTTTGTAGGTACTGAACTTTAAATGTTAAGGGATTATAAAATGTTTTTGCAGTTCATCCTCAATAGGATGTTTATGTCTTTACAGGGCAAAAAAAAGGCAAAAAAAAAAACTAGACTTTAAAGTCGGAGTACCACAAGGTCAGTATAATTCAGCCTCTGGAGGCTGGGTCGTGAATTCATCAGTTTTCAAGAGATTTCACTCTGGAACAAAATGTTGGCCCTAGTAACAACAGCCTGGTTGAATACTTAAAACTCAAAGTATGAAACTACTGCAGGGTGTGATCTGATAATCAGTGATCAATTATTTTCTCATTATCAGCCACTGGCTGTTAACAGCGATCATCTATGAAGACCTTTTTTTGTACATTATGTCCAAAAAGGGAATTCCCGAAAATCTGGGTTTGCCTACGCGAGCTGTAATGTGGAGGCGAGGTTGCTCGAGAGGGGCCACAAAAAGATCAGCCATCTCAGTTTGGCCCCAGCAGTGATCAAAGTCTGAGATCAGATGTGACTTTAGGCATATAATGTGCTCAGCCAAGTGCACAAAGCCTTCCTGACAGGACAGAAATGGCTCAGCGTTGACAATGATTTACGGCGTGGTGTGGAGCATTCTTCGCCTACGAGGGTAGACAGGAGACATAGGAGGTCTGCAGACACACTATAAATTCTTGTTAAACTGATCAGAGCAGACAGCACTCAAACATCATCGAAACATCAAGCTAAACATGTAGAGTCTCCTTCTGCTTCACACTTAAGATCCAAGAAGCCGAAGCCAGCGTACCCCTGGGGCTCTGTGAGTGTTTTCAACTCTTGTACAAACACTCCGGCTTAGCTCCCTTGTGAATATACTATAGCGCTGCATAATTATGTACATGTTCCTTTAAAATAAAACTGTGTTAAAGGCAAAAAATATATTTTTACTTGGTTACCCAGATAGATTAAGGTAAATACTGATGCTGCATGTTGTCTCTTAGGGAAATTGTTATTGCTTCAGTTGACAGTTTGGGATTATTGGGTAAGTCTAATCTATTTTATTCATTTATTTATTTATGCAGTGAATTTATAATCTGTTGCAAGAAACAGGAAAATAAATAAGCACAGGCATAAAGATTGTCTTCTGATTTTTTAAATCCATCTAGAATTAGGCATTTTCAATGCCTGAAAGAAATTGACTCCTTTTTTGTATGCAGGCTGTTAAAAAAAGACACCTTTTTCCAGACAGGTCTTTAAAAAAAAAAGTAATAAAGTGCAAAAGTTCAAACAGCCTGAAACAGTGAAATCAAGTGAGTGTCACAAGTTATGCAAACTGATTAAAGCTCCATTGTTTGCTTGCTGAGCTGTGACCGATGAATTGTAAAGGAAAGGAACTTTTCACTAAAGAAATTCAACTTGATTAGTTCGACCTCGACTCCCTGGTACAGAGAATAGTACAAAGAAATATTTTAGCAAAATTCAACTTTTGAAACAAACCTTGCAAAAAATCAGTCAGGCATCATGTTTTAGTAACTAAACAAGTATTAAAAAGGAACACAATTTAATCCCATATCATGCAATTTAAGCTGCTGTAGCAAGCCTATAGTATGCATTTGCAAGCCTCTTTGCAACCCTCTTCCATGCTAGCTTCTGCTTTCCATGCTGTATCTGGCTTAATCTGTTCTTGTTGATGCGTGCTCTGTTACCTTTCTATGTTCTCTCTACAGTCTTATGTCCTCCATGAATAAATGTTTTCTCATTTCTAGGTAGTTCAGAGGTTCATTTTGCTGCCTAGACCAACTTTACATGCAAAACTATGATAAAACTCAAAGTGTCCGATCAAGAGAAGCACTGAAAAAGTATGGTACAGTTCAGATTCTAAGAAATGAAGATAACTGGGTAAATAAAGAGAATTACACCATATCAGGGAGATATAAAGAAGTACTGATATGTGCATCCCTAGAAAATATGTGTGCTTAACCTCCAGATCTTTGCACAAACTCTCCAGTCTCTGTTTAAACACTCAGAGCTTGGAGGACAAGAAAGATATATATAAGACAAACACAGCCTGACTTGATGCACTACATACTGTGTTCACTCTGCTAGTTACACTCTGTCAACATGCAGATATGCTGCTTGCTGTGACTGTTGTTTCTTATCAACATTCCTGTCTTGACCTTGGTTCAGACACACTGGTCAACTTTGAGACGACTGAGAGGAGAAAACAAACACTTTCTGCCTGTGGTTTGTTGACTGGTGTAAGGTAAGGTTTGCCTGGTGTATAAATAGACAGAGAAGGTCTAACGCTTCATTTCTGAGGTTTTCCTGACAGGAAACACAAGCACAGAAGCAGTCAGAAAACTGTGAGACACAAATGTTTTCTCTCCTAGAGCCGCTGTGTTTGTTGTTTGATTTTCTCTAAATGTGAGCCTAATTTTACCTCATGTTTGAAGACCAACACAGATATAAGTATATAAGAATAGCATGATTTTAGGGTTTAGTTGTAGATTTTAGTTGTAGTTTTAGTTAAAAAACAAAGTACACTAGCTGGAGACGCCAACAGACTAACAAATAGGACGCTGTGATTGACACGAATGTTGATTCCTGTTGGTTGGTGTTGATTGTTTGTGTTTGTAGTGATTTTTGGGGGTTGTCGGTGGTAGCTGTAGTGGTTCGTTGTTGTAGCTGGTTGTTGATTGTTGCTGGTTGTTGGTGTTGGTTGTAATTGTCAGTTGTTATTGGTGGTGATTATTGCCAGCTGTTACTGTTGGTTGTTGATATTGTATCACTATTCAACTGCTGAAATGAAAAAAAATTCTGTGAAATATGGGATTTTGTGTTTTGCATCAAATTGTATTGTAGTTTACTAAAGTTTGTCGTTTGCTCACTGAAGATCAGGCTGAAGGCAAAAAGGCTGTTGATACAAGTGTTAAATAAAGATAGCCCCAGCACAGTCTCTCACAATACCATTGATTACTGCCTACAAACAGATTTTAAATTTAACCCATCATTAAACACAGGTGTTTTTGCCTTTATGTATAATTATTCTATAGACCTGATTTTATGGAAGCTGAACGTAGCAACAGAGTAGCAAATATTACATTATAAAGCACACAGCAAGTATTTTATTTCTTCATGTGAGGGTGAGCACTACTTCAAACCTGTTGTCAGAGATTTATATCAAAAGCAGGCTGCTGGATTAAAGAACCAAGCAACAAAAACACCTTTTACTGTTTTCAGTGTCTGTTGTTGTGGTTTTTGTTGTGCAGCATCTTAATTTCACAAGGCCACACAAGGTAATCTTCCTGTTCAGAGACATCACTCCCAGATCTGACTAAATGGGAGCATAAGGGTCAGAAAACAGTCACTCCAAATAATAGTCTTATCATCCATCCATGGTTGGGAGACTGTATGAAATGCATCTTTGGTGCAATTAATCAAATTCTGCTGCCAGTGGTGACACATTGATGAATGCTCCCATGTTTTTACTGGTTAAAGACAAAGGTGGAAACAAAAGCACATTTCTGTGTGATTTCTTACTGTCACAGAAACAAAACGTACGTCTTTATATTTTTAAAGACCCTCAGAACCTTGTATTGATTTATTCAGACATTTTTGTTTCTTACTAAGTGCTTGTTTTACTGTAAAAAGTCCCACATAGGTGTGATTCATCAGATAGAACTTGAGGTGAGCTTTTATGAGCTTCATGAATTCCTATAACCAAGTTTTCTACAGATTCTGAGGGCGACTGAGGTAAACAACCTGCTGCAAAAATAAAAATGCTTTATTGAGCAATACTTAGTATGGATTGCAACATCCTGCGGTGTTGCAATACCAACGATGAGGTTTCATTTTGTTTTTCTGAGGTTGGTAAAAATGTATGTTTTAGTTTCAGGAACAGTTGATGTAACAGGAAATTTCATTTGAATGTGTGGCATTTTGATGCCTGCATTCAGGCTATCGAGTGCAGCAGATGCCCACAAGGTTGAGTCTGTGGTGTCTGCTGCACAGAAAAAAAAAAGAAGTCAAGTATTTTTTTTTATGCTTTCCTGCTATGGTGCATGATATGATATATATGTGATGTGCTGTGTGTGCGTGTATATTCATTCTTGAGCACCTTTATACATCTAAATCTTGACTTTGTTTTAAATACTAGTGCATTCCTAAATAGACTGCTCAAGAAATTAAAGCAACACTTTCAAAAAACAATTGGAAAAAAATATCGTGCTGGATATGAACTGGGTCGTGAAAGAAAGGATGCCACGTCATTTCACAGAAATGAAAATTGTCAATCTGCAGAGGTCATCCTGTGCTCATCCTGTTGCTCCTTGCACAAAGGAGCAGATATATCGGTCCTGCTGATGGGTTTGTGCTGGGAGACAGAGCAAACACTTGCTGTGTCCCAATTCAGGGTCTGCATCCTTCGGAGGGCCCGGCCTTCGCGGTCTACGTGGGCTGGGACCTCCAAAGGTCGAGAAGGCCGGAAGCTTGTGAAATGGGACAGTCTAGCCTTCAGATTTGCGTCACCAGCTGTTCCCGCCCTTACCGCTTCCACCTCCTCGGTTTTACCGTCTCCATTGCTGCCGCCAGTGGTGGAAACTGGAATTGGCA
>VURO01014288.1:34235-48139 GCA_015108175.1 Pelvicachromis taeniatus | reverse complement strand
CTGTGCGTGATGCCAAACTAATGGAAATAAACACAGAAGTCACAGCTTTTTTTCACATTTGACGGCATCTGGAGATAAAATTGTAGTATTCACACAAACCAGCATCAACATCAAAGTTATGAACATCCTACTTTCTTATAAAAGCAGTTTAAAAAAAAGAAAAGAAAAAAAAAAACACTGCACAGCTGCAAACGACACTTAGGATGACAAAACTGGACTTTCACACGTTCACAAGAGACCGCACATAGTACCGGCCTTTTGTGTTGGATTTTCTTTCAACTTTTTACAAATTTTATTTCCGTAACTTAACATCAGAGACTAAAGGTCTTCTTACTGTCAACAATTTCAAGTAGACAAGCTAAAGTCCTTTACCACCTATTGTACTCACAGCTGAACTATGCAGACTTATTTGACTGCAATTAACAGGAGATTAGATGGATAATAATAGAAAAAGTATAGGTTCTGGAAGGCTGAGAGTAGTATTGTTGAATTAGTTCGTCAGTTTATGCTTTGTTCCTATTGAAGCTAAGCCATATAGTTGTTCCACTATGTGGGAATCGTGACGATTCATAAGAAGCAGCATGTATTTTGAATCCAGCGAAAGCTGCAGTACCTTAGCCTCCAGTTTCAGCTGCAGCTTCTTGTGTAGTTCACTAAACTGCAAACAAATGACTTCACTTTCTCCACAGCTCTGTTTTAACTTTGCTGAAAAGATTAATAAATAAATCTCCCACTTCAAACCGAGCCACTGAGTCACTACTTTGTATTCTGCTCTCCCATTCATATGAAATTCGCCTTCCTAATTCTGAGCATAGCACCAAGAGGAAATCAATCTGTAAACTCGCTGATGGCGGCGTTACAGATATGTGTAGAAGTCGGCATATTTATGTGGGGATATTTTTAGAGGTCACTGCCTTCATTAAATCAATCACTCATTCCTAAAGGGAAAAATAATGATAGGAAGGAAACATCTACTTACTTTCCATCATATGAAAAACTAAGCTGTCACCAGCAGGCAATAACAGAATGTGAAATGCACATTAGCTGCCTGAGAGTCACTCACCACAGCAAATACAAAGAGGTCATGAGAGTTTGCAAACAGGCTAAACTTGAAGGGTCTTATGCCACACACTAGTTAATATCAAATTTATTTAAATGCAGTATAAGCGACATTTAAAAAATGCACTGATATACAGAACCGTGCAAAAGTTTTCCGCACTTTGCACCAAATTTCTCCTGCAAAGCCAAACAGGAGCTTCTGTAACAGGTCGTATTGATCCTGCTGAACATTTATCCGCCACATAATTTTTCTTTGCACGCTCACTTTACTTTTACTGTAATCTAAATGTTTTGTGCAGCACGGTACATGAAAAAAAGGTTTTTAAATCACATGTGCATAATCACAATGCCAACCCTGCAACAGACTGGCGACCTGTCCAGGGTGTACCCTGCCTCTCGCCCCAAGACAGCTGGGATAGGCTCCAGCGCCCCCCGCGACCCTGACAAGGATAAGCGGAAGCGAATGGATGGATAATCACAATGCCTTCATATCCTTTAATATGAATAACTGATTTTCTCTTAACAAACCTGTCTGAACCTCTCCAGGGCTAGAGAAATAAAATACGAGTGCAAGGGGGGGACACTAAACTGAACTGTTATTATTCAGACCACTACAAATTATTCATCTTTAATACTAGAATACTTTTAATACTTTTTTCTATAGCCAAAGTGTCATGGTCCTCCAGTCCTCCTGGGAATCTCCACCATTTCTCTCCGTCCCCTTTGTTTTTCCTCTCTCCCCCTCTCTCTGTTTGTGTGCTTGTTGCTCTGTGTCTGGGTGTGTTGACCTACTTTACAGGGGCGGGATCCTCCTGGGATTGCTGCCTTTTCCTGGACACACCTGAATCAATCAAGCACCTGCAGATCATTTGGCAATCAGCTGTCTGCTATTCAGCTGGGTCCTGACCTTCAGTCTTTGCCTTAGTGCTGTGTGACTGTGGTAGTCTTCACCTTGCCGCTGTGCTGTGCTGTGCTGAAGATTTCTAATGTGTCTCTACATTTGCCGAGGATGGCCCAGCAAGGTTCTGTGAATCCCCGATCCTCCTAATGCCGCCAAGCGACAGGCACTCTCTCAGAACTTTGCTGGGTAGCATAGTCGTCATCACACTAGTTCGCTAGTGGGTTCAAGAGTGATTTTTTTGTAAATGCAAGTCCTCTTTTGCTCTTTACACATGTGCAGCCAACACCTGTTCAAAACGTGATAGATCAATAGAAAGCTTCCCGGACCAAAATGTGTCTCCTGATCACAGATTCTGCACATTCACATGCATTTATCTGTTCAGAGATTACAGAAACTGGTCACCATTAGGAAACGTTTTGGTTTCAGCCAGATTGTGTGATATGAGGTCAAGTAAGTAAGTCATGGATCCAATGGAATATTAGTGCTTTATAGTGCTTTAAACTTCGGCACATCATTTAAAAGCCTCTTGGCTCACATAAAGTTGAGATTAACTGCTTCAAACATAGTGCTCCTCATGCATGAGTCATTTTATCTGAGAAATGTTTACGTTTCAGCAAACGGTGCTGAATTTATCTTGATGGCAAAATTAGTTATTTGTTTATTTAGATGTGAAGCCATGCGGTTACGTTACCCAGAACGTTTGAAAAGTCTAAAGGGCCCGATACAGGCCACTTTACTATGCTGTCTAAATCTTTAGAGACAGAAGTGGTAGAGCACAGCATTGTCATAGTTGTGTGGCGATATTACATCAGTATGGGGAAACCAAATATTGATATTCTATTAAATAAATTAAAATACTCTTGGAATAGCTGTTAGCTTGGATAGCCTTCACATCTGAATTGGATTAGCAAAAGAGAATGGATGGAAGGATTCTTAGACTGCTATGCACCGGAGGGCTGCCTGGTGTTTCTATTGAACTTCTTCACATTCTGCAACAGATCGCAACGTGTGGTGCTTTAGCGTGTTGCACACTCACAACACCTTTGGATCACAGTATGATTGCACAGGTCGCCTAATAGGAAGCAACCTTTGGCGCAAACAGTCACTTGAACTGACTGCAATCACTCTCTGTGAGACTGTTGAACGTTTGCAAATAATTGCTTTTTAATTTATAAATGCAGACAGATGCCAAAATGTTGCCTTCGGTCTGAATGAGTCCGTGTCCGTGTGTGCTCTGCTCTGTGCTAAATATGCAGCAGTTTCACTGGCTGAGCACTGACATCTGTTGCTGCAGAAAATCTGTTATCAGTGAAAAAACAATAGAGTGAGCAATGTCACATGTCATTTTCTTGGCTAACACTTCATTAAGAATAATGGTTCCTACATCACTTAAGAGCAGATAAAAATAAAAAAATAAAAACTGGTAGAGCTTTTATTAATCTAGCACAAAGAATCCTCAGTGTCAGCAGTCCCATGCTAAGAGTCCTGAAGGAGAAAGTAAAAGGTCATGGCACATGACCAACTATTTTTAAGGTGTTGAATGTACAAGACTAGCAAACAAATCTGTAGAGAACAGGCAGCGGAAAAGCTCAAACGCAAAAACATCTAAGACTCTGGCTGGAAAACGCTGGATGTTTTCATGGTCTCTCTGCACTTTGTTCAACCTCTATTACTAATTACCAAAAATGACTGGAAAAGGAAACCTGCTATGACTGTTAGTAAGGTGTAGGTTAAGAGCTAAAAACATATTCAGTGTCTATTTGATTGCATACATCAAGTCAATGATGCAAGCCACAACAAAATGTAGCCAGAAATGTGTCCTCACAGCAGCATTTATACAGAACCTTTTAAATTCCATTTACCTTTAAAAACACTTAGATTTGACATTCATACACTACAACACACAAATGACACTCTAAGATTTAAACCAGAAATTACTGGACAAACTGCAGTCGGACTGTGGGTATCAAACCAAAGACATAATCTGCACTCATATGTTATGATTCCTCTGAGTAACTGGATCACAGCTACACAAACCGTAATCCCAGACTAACACTGGATCTATACTTCTGTTTTGAATCTAAACCATATGTCTAGGCAGCCGCAGAACCCTTAAGAAACTCTGTGAAATAATCTGACGTGCACCTACCTACCTAATAACATGTTACAATCAACACACCCTGCACCCTGGCTCTACATGGGCCAATATCTTCTCCATCAGGAAGTGGGATTGCGAGCGCGGTCACTCGTTAGCTTTTAGTACGCCGTGATCTGATCAGAGGACTGCAAATGTGTTAGCATCTGCACAGAAAACTCTAAGGAACAAACACCTTTTGAAAGGTGAGACACCTTGGAGTCTACTTATAGTGTCACCTATGTCAGTATAAAGGCAGCAAATGAAAATGTGTTTTAATGTCACAGGAGAAAAGTGTGTTGAACCTTCTCTGATTGCCATAATACCTGATTCAACGTGGAGCCGATAATGCGTGCGAGTCCTTTTAACCTAAATAGACACCATTCTGGCTCCACGTCCACCACTTATTGTATAACTACCTTTCTTTTTCTCTGATAAATCTTCTTTGTAGCCTTCATTGTTTACCATGTGGATAAGGTTTGGACAATGTTATTGCATCTCAGTGACTTTTAGACGCCTTACAGAGAAATGGAAAGTGTTTTTCTGATAGTCTAAAAAAACTACTGGGTTACATCATCACTTTAAAGCATCATCAGCCAGTTATGCTAACCACGCAAATTACCACAGACTCAACAAGGCTGAGACATAAAATAACATTCTCATGTCTGACAGTAACCAAAGTAAACACACAGAAATGTCCCATGAAAGCAGGAGAAAAATAGCTCATTGAATGGAGAGGATTTTTATGTCATTTAAATTTCCCATGCCAACATAATCCGTTCAATTCCATGATCCACAAAGCTCTGAATGCCACTGCAGAACATACCAGGTTGACATACGAGCTTAAATTGTGAGCTATCAGGCAGGTGGCAGCTATGGAGAGGGTTAGGGTTTCCTAGGTTTTGCCCACCCAATCAAAAGTTATTCTAATGTTTTTTTGTTTTTGTTTTTTGTTTTTTTTGGGGGGGGGGGGGGCTTTGTTGTGGAACTTCTGTTCCCAGTGGGAAAAATAATTCAACGTGTAGTCCACCTGTTCTTTTTAAACAAACAGAGCTCGAGGTGGCTGTGGCTCAGGAGGTCCAGCAGGTTACCAACTATTTAGGAGGTTGGTGGTTTGATCCCTGGTTGCTCCAGTCTACATGTCAGATGTTCTTTGGCAAGATACTAACCGCAAGTTGCTCTTTGGAGTGTGAATGTTAGCTAGGAACACACTTAAGTATAGAGAAAGCGCTTTGAGTGCTTAGGTAGAATAGAAAAGTGCTGTATAAGAACCAGTCCAATGGATTCAAGCAGAGCATTTCACTGCACAGGAAAAATCTCATTGTTTAAAGTGTACACAACTGGTCTACTACTACAAAAACAAACACAAAAATATATAACCTGCTCTAATCTGAATACACACCTTACTGTTCTAAATGTTACATTTTGTGAGGGATGGTGTGGAATAAAACTACTATAAAAAGGAGGAGATGGCAGCATTACCTCAAACCAGCAACCCCTGTGTGCATTCCTGTGCCCTGATACAGTCAGCTGAAACATATGCTGGTGAAGTACAATGCTGCGCCCTTCTGTAATAAACATCAGTTCAAAATGATTCTGACTGACTGGATTTAGTTCAAGGCAAGCTGCTGCTGATCAAATGCACTTCATTATTTGATCATCAGCAAGTGTGAGCACCTTATTAAAAGCATACCTTTTGCTGTTTTGGATCATTTAACAGAGCAGTTAACACAATGCCAAGGAGGGAAAACATGCACAGTGATCTTAGGTCACCCCAAAGGTGAATGAAGGTCAAACCTTCTACTGCTCAGAGAAATTGCAAAAAAAAACAAAACCGAGAGCTATGTTTCAGATTCTACAGATCTCTGTTAGCATGTTAAAGTTCATGAGAATACAATTTAAAAACAGGCTGAACACTTATGGTTTGTTTTGTGAAGTTGCCAAGAAAACGCCTTGGCTTGTTCACTAAGCGGTGAACAAGGCAGCACCGCTTAGTTTTACGATGTTCCATCTGAACAAATCGCAAGACTATTGGAACGTTTGACCATTGACCATGTTCTGGAGAAACCCGAACACAGTATATCAGCACAAACCCCTCATTCCAGCTGTCAAGCATGGTGGCAGAGGTGTCACGGCCACAGCACCGTCAAGTAATTGACCGTGAATAATGAAGAATGGGCCAAAATTCTTCCACTGCGACGTATGAGACTGATAGTCATAAAGAAAACAATACTTTGAGTTAATTCTGCTAAAGGTGCTTGTACAAGCCACTGAACAATGGTGTGTACTTTGTCTTTCAGACACTGCGTCTGCCTTTAGTTTTTGTTAAATAAATAATGAAACAATAATATGCCATGTCTTGTTCTTCATCTAAGGATGTATCAAATAACTAGATCAGATCAATTCTTTCAGAATTGAAAGAAAGTGTACTTTCTTTTTCACAGTACTGCACATCCTTTTCTTTGTGACTAAATGGACTATAAGGCGGACTTCAAACTTCAAACAGACTTCAAGAAAGTATAACAAGTTCTCATAAGTGCTGTCCACGTCTGCATCCACCGGCAAATACATTCCTGTATTTATACACATAGTCTCACTGAGACTCAATGTCTCATTTTCAAGAGAGACCTGTTTTAATGAAAATGTGGATTTACTTGTGAACAATGACAGAGAAAATGCGAACAGGCATTCCATCAACTGTACAGTCAAGTCATATTTTTTGATTGTTTTGTTTTTGTTTTGGTATGCAGACGCACATCCAAAACTTTGTCAAATGTGCAACAATTTACACACATTGCAGCTTCTGCTGGAAATGAAATGCTTGCATTTCAACAGCAATTTCAAAAGTGATATCGAATGAGGTCAGTAAAGGTGCATAACAGCTTGCTACATGTTAAAGCAGATATACAAGTGTCTGCAGTATTACTGCAAACAACTAGTATTCCTCAAAACACCACAACCTCAGGTTCAGTATTTCTTTAATTCCATTCCTCATCTTGTTAGGTCTTTTGCGTGCAGCATTAAAAAAAATAATAAAAGCATCAATAGTTTTACAGTTTGCTATACACACAAAAACAGAAATGATGAAACTGATGGAAGTGACAAAAAGACCTTATCTTAAAACAAAGTAGCACTGATCAAAGTAAAAAAAAATGATGCAGCTTCATTTTTAACTAGACTAAAGTCAGTCTGCCTGTGTTAATGCCTCATTTCACACATCTGAGTAGTAACTGTGTTAACTGTCAGGTTGTCTTTTTGATAGTTACAGTAACTGTTAGTTCTCCTGATTAACTATCTGACAAGTGTAATTACCTGTAAACATTCTTCCTCTGCCAAGGTGAAAAGGTTTTTTAGCTCCTCTTTCATTCAAATGTTTGCAATTAAGACTAAAAATAAAGGGTTTGTTAAGTTTTTTGGCAAATTTTGGTGCAAATCTTGACTCCAGCTTTAAAAAAATGACCATAATGTTCATTAACAGAAATTTTAAATTGAATTTTGCTTATTTGAAGCATATTTTATTTGGCAGCTTTTCTTAAGCATCACATGCAAACCTAAAGGATTCTGTGCCTCCTCCAAGCATCAAACCAGAGAACTTGTGCTTGCTAGGAAAATGTGTAAACCACTACACTACGCAGCCACTCATTCAAAGCATAATGAGATTCAAACCTACAACTCTGAGCCTAATATCATGAGAATCGTTATTATCACAGTGGCACACTCCTGCTGCCACAGACCTGATTATGGCTCATTATGCTTTGGAAGGATTAAGGAGGATATCCAGAGCTGTGATGAAACATAAATATGGGGTCTGTTTAGCACAGGTAGCTAACACTCAAACTAAGCTGCAAGCTGAAACAGATATGTGGAAAACTCACTTGGTTCTTGATGTGGAGGTCAAATAAAGATGCATAAGATGCTTTCAATGCTCAAACTAATGAAAAACAGCTGACAACAGCTGTAATTCACTTTAGTCATCAGACTGGAAAAGACCAGTTTTTGCTTAAAATGATGAAGATCTATACAACTGTTTTCTCCCACTACCAAAAAAGAGAACAACAGCAACAATCATCACAAAAATGGTCTGGTCAGCAAGAATCAATACATGATTACAACACAAACCCTCAGAGTAATTACCTTGCCTTGCTATAAAGAATTGCATGATCGTGAGTATATCATAATTATTTTTAATTTCCCCTGAAAATACTATTGCCCTGAGTCTGATTTGCAACATTGCAAACAAACTAATTAAAGCTAATGAATGTCAAATGAGCAGAGTGAAGCAATGAAGATCCCAAGTATTACTCAGCTCACCACAGTGGAAACGCAACATTGTAAATAAGGAGGAAACTATCAATCAGTTTTATATTTCTCTGTCAAATAATGCTTCTGTAATTACAGCAACATACCGACATTAAAGGAAGCAGAATTTTTCATTACTGGTCTTCCCAGACTATGGAGGCTGTGTGCAGCATTTGGTCTATGTTTCCATCCATAGTTAGCTCCAGTGCTAAAACTTTGGACTAAAGACATGAAAAGTATCAGTTGTTATATCTGTATATCGTGCCTTTTTTACTTCTTCTTTTTTTTTTTTTCCTTTTACCTCACTGTCGAAACAGACCCAATTTGCCTAGTGGCATTTGGCACAAGTAATGAAAAATGCCTTGATTAGCTGGAACATGATGCTGTAGGACAAATATTACTCTTAGTCAGCCAAAAGAGATCCAAAACCTTAAATTTAGACTGTACTCCATAAAGGCACTATACACACTATATTTTGTTTAAAAAATAATAATATCAACAATAAGCAATAAATAAGGAATCAAAAAACAAATACGATCAGTTAAATGTTTTATGTTTTCAACTCCGAGTCACTTTAAAAACTCTGGCCACCGTTCATCTGTAGTGAGTGCAGTCAGATAACAAATTCTGAACAGGATCCTGTCTGCTGTTTATCTCAGCTGTCAATGACGGATGACAGCTGAGATAAACTGTCATCCGGCAGTTTATCTCAGCTGGTTTTGCAACCTCCTCCTATTCTGGAGGAGGTTGCAAAACTTTGTGAAAGGAGTCTGATACAAGCCGACAAGTCAGTGAAGCTGACTTCTGACTGATGACAGCGATACTGAGGTAAGCTGCTGAACCCATCCTGAAATTTTATGTCAATAAGTGCTGTTGTTAGCTGCTGTTAGTCAGTGTTAGAAAAACTTTCTTTGAAGTGGTTGTAATATTCTTGGACCTGCATTAAAGACATGCTATATGTCCATCAATCACCACCTCCTCCTTACTTTGTGCCTCATACACGGGGCATTAAACTGGGCTGTGGGAATGGCCACATTTATGTACAAATAAGACCGGGCTGGATTAGGAAAATAATGACCAGAAGGATTCTAGTTTGGGGGCAGTGCAATGGTTAACACTATTAACTCACAGTTTTAGGTTCCAGGATTCAAATCTGCCATCTGGCTAGGGTCAGTTTGCATGTTCTCTCTGAATACTACAGCTTCCTCCCATAGCCCACATATGTGCAGTTAGTGGAGTTAGCTTAAATGGTCCATAGGTTTGAGTGTGAATGGTTGTCTCTCTGTGTTAGTCCTGAGACAGACTGGTGACCTGTCCTGGTTGTACCGTCTCCTCACCTATAAAAGCTGAGAGGAGTTCCAGCACCCCATGTAAATAAATTTGATACGTGAAAGAAAAGGGTTTTTTTTCCTTTACATGGTAATAAATTTTCTCCAGATCAATTTTTATGATCCTGAAGTAAATTCTTACAAAAACCTCACAAAGAAGCTGAGAGAAAAAAAATTCTACTGTCAGAAAGGCGAAGAAATGAATAACGCACACACGTCATCATTGGTCTATAATATAATATGACAAAAAAAGAAAAAGACAGACACCCTATTTGTCCACCTGATTCAAAAATGTGTGTCTTTAAAATGTTTGTGGCTATTTCTCGGGATTTCTACTGAAGTTATGACCCAGGGGACAAAATGATGCGCAGACCAGGTCAAAATACTCAGTATTTAAGTTGGTGGATATTTGTGAAATAGAAGCTGTTGCTAAGCTACGGGAGTATTGAGCGCAGATTTCTGGACTCTCGGGAGAATGCGTCAGCAGTGGTCTCTGAAAGGTGCTCATTCAAGGTAGCGGCTCGCCCCACATCCATGTGTGGTTCAAATACAATCACAGACACAGCATCATCATCTGTCACCCTCCTCAGCCTCAGGGTGCTCGCATTCTAAAATACAACAAAGCAAAAAGAAACTATGGATTTGGATGCTGCCACAGGGGGCGGTGAAAAGGCAGTAAACCTTGCGATGGGAAATCTGATGTTTAGATTCTGATTTAGAACGTTTTCCCAGGGGCCACTTCTATCTCATCGCTGCAGCTCGTTCTGTGGAAGGAAAGTAGATAAAAGTCTGTCCACAGGGGACGAGGGAAATTAAAAGCTTGTTCAGAAACAGGTCAGGACCAGGAGGGATGGATGTAACAAGGCAGGTAAAGGAAGGAGGACAATGTGGACATCTGTTTTCAATTTCCACACATTACGAGCAACAGGCAATTCAATCAGATAGGCAGAAAACCCTGTTGCCACTGGAATTCTGCCAATATGGGACTGGTCTGCTTACATGCCCTCCTCTGTGCGTTTGGAGGGCGAGCAGCAGAGAATGGAAAAAAGTGCTTTTCACTTCAGCAGCCTTAAACTCTAAGGGGAAAAAAAGCTCAGTAAACAAACCCAGGAAGTATCTCAGGAGCTCATGAGAAATCCCACAACTTATGTTAAGAATGTTGAGTACAAGGTTAGTTGGAACCAGCAACACATTGTATGTGAAGACTTTTCTCCATAACGCAGGCTAATAACAGTGTTCCCCATAAGTGACGTAAGAAGGAATAGAAACAATCGTGCATGTCAAAGTTTGTTTCATTCTTTTACACCTTTTGTGGCTCCAGAGGGAACTATGTGAAGCCTGATCAAGTGTCTTAAGTGGCATCAGCTGGGGCTAAAAAAATAATGCAAGTTTATTAAAAAAATAATCCTAAAATTTATCTCCCCATTTCTTGTGGCAGGATGGCAGCTCCTGGCTGCATTTACTGGCAAGTGCATAGCACACGACAATTTCATTCCACCTTACGTGCCAAGTTTTGACAATGTAGAGCAAAGAGTGGCACGGCAAATTCAACGCTCAATCTCTGCTGCATTTTTACATGAGGCACAAGGGTTTCTTTAATACAGCGTTTCTACTCAAACACTTTATAAAACATCTCTCATTCACCCACTCAAACACGTTTTCTGTTCTATATCTTAGTGCTTTCTATCTGACGTTCACACTCTGAAGTTGCATGGGGAGCAACTCAGGGTTCAGCATCTCATCCAAGGATGCTTTGACATGATTACTGGAGTAGCCAGGGATTGAGCCACCAACCTTCCGATTAGTAGATGAGCCGATTTACCTTCTGACCTCCCACAAACACCAACACTGCGAACACTGATATCAGCACCGGTGGCTGCTTTCTGGACACAGATGTCTGGCCTATCACAGAAAGACTGGTATCAGCATAGATGCTGTCAGGTACGTGCTGATATGACAGCTTAGGAGGCCGTGGTGCAGCGTCACAAAGAGTGTGTTGTATAACAGCACAAATCCGCTGTGCAAACATCTACCTTTGTGTTTTTTGTGTTGTTCTAGTGTGTGAAACACACTGATGAAAGAGCCCCATCATTTCCCCTTCCTTAGACAATCTTACTGGATTTCTGTAGCAATGCTATTACTCAGCACATGATGATGGAGTTTGTTACTCCGTTAAAATCCATGCATTCATTTTCTTAAAAACATATCACACTAGGGTCACATGGATGAGAGCTGACAGGTCACCGGTTCCTCACAGGACTAACACAGAGACACGTGAGTGCTCTGCATTGACAGAAGATTCACTAGTTAAGTGGTTCCCACCTTGCATGCCACAATAACAATGAGAAAAAAAATACAAGTACCCACACTAAAATTTACTTAAATCATAGTCAGACTCTTGTTTCTTTATTTTACCTAAAAACATTATATTCATTCACTTCATTCCCCCTCGGTCCTCCACCTGCAGTGGCTCCACATCCCACGAGTCAGGCCAGCGCTACAGTTTCAAACACTGACTTAACCGAACATGCATGAAGTCACTCCTACACATTGGCTATCCTTGGGCAGGCACGTACTCTTAAAGTTAGATGATCTTGATTAAAACTCTGAATATCACTTAAGTGATTACTTGAGTTCGACATACTGAAAGAAATGTCTAAAATTTAACAGATGCTTTTTTTGTGTTAAATTAAGGTATTTTATTTACATTTATTTTGGAGAAATTAAACTGTTCGCAATTGAGTCAAAACATTTGAGAGATTGGCATCTATACTTATCAGCTTTTCAGCTACATTTTATCATGGCACAACCTGCGTGTTGGAGAAAACTGAGCTTTTACCTATCAGTAAAAAATAATAATAATAATAATGATGATTTTGTATGGGTGAAAGTCATACACATAAGTTGCCACAGGTAGTTGGGCTGATGCTGCTTGGGCCAGGTCCAGTGCTTTTACCAAGTAGAGAAGACAAAGGTAATTACTCAAAGTGCTTCTTGAGGATTGATGTGTTCATTCTGAACTCGAGTTAACAAGATATTAAAGTGCTTTATGCAAGTTGGGAACAACGTAATGATATCAAACAAACATTTAATGTTGGTTTTCTGTTGATTTTTAGATTCTAAATACAAATATCATGTCAAAATAATGACCATTTTCAAATTTAATGTAAAAATCGGAAAAACTAAAGCCACGAAGTAGATAAAAGAACAGTGGTTATTTAAAAATTTTGGACCTCAGAGTCTAAATATTCATAAGTAGCTTCAGATTTCATGTGAAAACCGCTTTTTGTGTGTGTCCACATCTCTAAATATGTGGGATAAAAGTAAGTTTACTCTACAGGAGGATGCTGATGATGTAAGAGGCTTTGGCTGAGGAGGTGATGAAGACTTACCCGCTGCAAAACCAAGAGGTGACAGTCAGACCTACTGATGTAGGGATCGTTATTTAGGGCACAGCTTTTCTCTGTAATCTTGGGGATCTCAGCAGAGCCTGTTGCTATCTGTTGGCGACTAACCTGTGCTTCACATCTGAAATACCCCAAGAATCTCAAATATAGTTTTGAGGTAGATCAAAAAGTGTTCCTGGAGTTGGATCTTGGAAACCTTTCAGTCAAAGTTCAGAGACTGAAAAATCACCTCTTTGCATTGTAGATGACAACATTTTACCAAATTGCTCCTAAAGCATGGGACCTCTTAAATGGGTGGGCATATTCATCAGAAGGTTTAGTTAATGCCTTACCCTTGAATGTGATGACATTTCCATTATTCAAAAAGCATTTTTGGACCAACAAAATCTAAAATGTATACTTAAAAAAAAGCAACAGTCATTGTACTAAAAACTAACAATAACCCGAAAAATATTTTCATGGAGGTCATTAGCCTGAGGGAGGGTCTGAGCGCGTTCCTGTGTCATGACAGTTATTGTCTAACTTACCGGGGGATAAAAAAATATATATATACCATGAGCCTTTTTTATTGTTTTGTTTAATAATCTAAGCTCTCGTATGACTTTTGTGTTTGCTCTCCTGGTTTTCCTTGAAGTGGGAAAGGCTTCCAAGTAACAGGGAGGAGGTTTTTGTTGTTTGTTTTTACACTTCACTACAAGAGCATTATTTTCAAAACAGTTTTGTACTTTGTCAAATTTTTAGGGTTTTTTTTTTTTTTTTTCCATCTTTAGTTACAC
>VURO01014288.1:10785-26649 GCA_015108175.1 Pelvicachromis taeniatus | reverse complement strand
GTGTTGGGGGTTGGGGGGGGTGGGGGGGGGGGGGGGGGGGTCTTAAGTTACCCCACTGCACTGCCTAAAACTGAACCACTATCATAGTACATGACACTTATTATCCTACTACTTCTATTACTTCTCTAACACATTTGTTCACTTGATCGTGAGAGAAACATTCAGCAGCAGGATGTTTTAGACAAATATGTGTAATGTGCGTTATTGCGCGCAGCGCGTGGATTCACACCTCCGCGCAGACGTTTAAAAACAAAGCGCATTCTTCGACGTACCTGTTTCCACAGAAAGCTGTCCGTTTCGTTTAACATCCAAGAAATGGCCACGTGGATGGCGGAAAGAATAACTCCAGTGATGACCGCAGCGCGCATCCTGATGGGAAGCAGAGTGTAAATGACATGGATGAAGAACACGGTCCACCAGATTCCCTCCGAGGCACTTCTGGGCTGTACAAGCAGTACTCCGATCACCTGGATCACCAACACCATCAGGATGACCACATAGCACACGACCCACATGTGGTCCTGGTGAAATCCGTTCCTGTTGCAGATCACCATGAGCACGAGCGTGAGGAAGATGGCCACAGAAAATACCACCACGTACGTTACGCTCGGCCCCGATCTCCCACCGGAGCAGTGAAAGCCCAACATGACCGTGTACACCAGCACAAGTACGCCCATGAGCATAGTCAAGCTGCTCTGGTTGAGACGGAAAAAGTAGCGCTGGTAGAGCCGCTCCAACTTCTCCGACTGGAATTTTTTGGATTTGAAAATGTGCATGACGCTGGTGCAGCACGCCACGAAGGAAAAGTTTACTTCGGGCATGACCTCTTCCTCGTCGGTCCTCGGCTTGGCTCTTCGCTCTTCCAGACCCAGTTCCACGGACTTGGGTCTCACCTCGCCGTCTGCTCGTTTAGAGGACGCGCGGTTGTTGTCTCGGCTCTCCTCTCCATGGTCCTGCCAAGCCGACCTGGACCTGAAGCTGACCCTGCTGACGGTCGTGGAGGCTCGACCGGGCGGCCGGTGGTCCAGATCATCCTCCTCCGTCCACCGGCTGTTGGTCCGGGTGAGCTTTCTGCGCGGGGATCTGGCTGAGTATGGGCACCCGTTGGCCACAGACTGAGACTCTCCCCAAGCTGATCTGTGCTCGGTCCCTCCCCTCAACCCGGGCGCACCGACTCCGGGTGGGCTGACACTGTTTGATCTGGACATAGTGGATACAGTGACAGAATGTTATCTAAACAAATGGCCTATACGAGACGGGGGGAGGAGAAGAAGTTTTGTTCCACTGAAAAGAGGGAAGGGAACTATTTAGTCCCAAGGATGAGGCGCATTAAATGTCTTTTATTAGCGGAACTTTCCATAGCTGATCACGCTTCAGACACCATGAGGGCTTTGAATCTAAAATGTAAAGTTAGCAATCAGTTTAGTTTAATCGCCACTTTCGGAAGCAAACAGTCATCTTAAAAAAGCCTTTACAAATAAAATGAAATCACAAAAGCAATAACTGAGAGTAGTGAAAAGCTCTGGGAATTAAAAAAAAACAATTGAACATGCGCAAAAAGTCACAGGGGAGCCACGAGAGGAGGGAACATTGGATCCAGGTGGATTTGGCTCTACATCATTGGGCCCAATTAGCTTTCATCCACGGAGGTTGCAGGGCACGCGCTGCAAATGGAATAAAACCATTACACAACTCGGATAGTTCCCCAGAGATCATAGCGCAAGCAGCAGCATCAATTGGCCGGTTCGAATCCGTTATATGTGCAGTAACGTTTCCTGTATCTCTGTCAGCGGTTTGCAGGCAGAAAAGACGGAGGTGGGATGCGATATGAGGGTGAATGCCATGGTGACGGCTCTGATCACGTCTACTCAAATCCTGATGCACCTGTACTGAGCGAACATTGAAGCCTGCTCGGCAGCGGCAGGGGAGCCTCACGTTTGGCCAAAAATCAGCATCACGATTCTCTCACACTTGCACTGAGCAGAGAAGAGAACTCAACCGCTCCTCCTCCGTCTCCTCATCTGACAGCCACAAAGGACAGCTTCTCGGTCCATGGTTAAAAAAACAAAAAACAAACCCGCGTTACCGCACTGTTCAATTCACCGTCAGCCGCTGCGCCAAATCAATGTCCAACAGCTGCCCATCACTGTTTAAATCCCTGGAGAGCGACCCCTCCACCCCTCGACTTGATTTGCAGCGACACTCCTTCTGCGCAAGGCCATTTCGCAAAGTGCCTAACCGGTGCAAAAGTGCGCTCCCGGCGCCTCGGACAATCCGCTCGGTGTGCGTTTGGAGCGTGGCATCATAACATATTTACCGCTGATTGCTGCTTTAATGGTCATTCAACCAAGTTTGCTTCCTGTGGTCCGCCTCTCCGGACCGCTTCCATTGGAAAAGAAAAGGGGTGAGTCACGCTTTGACGCGCTTTCATTGGACGACAGCTCGGTCAATCCAAATCAGATTCTGCGCGACCCCCGGGCGCTTTCGATGAATGGGCGGGACTGCGCTCACAGCTGGATAGCCCGCATGGCACACCCCACACGTAGCTTACAGCATGGGCTGAATCTTATCTCGGTGAACCCCCAGCAGGTTGCCAGTTCCAAACTGCGTCCCCCTACTCCAGGACATCGGCTCTAACAACGTAATAACGCAGACGTTTGTTCGTCTTCTGCTGCCTGTTATCTCTAGCAGTTTGAGAGATTCAGTAAGGACAGAGAGAATTGAAGGGGCTCAGCAGAATCTTAAGGAGAAAAAAAGGTTTTAAAACCTTGTTGGGGGGGCAATCTTTACGAGCCTTTTATGTTTAATGAGATTTGACTGATGATTCAATACATGCGGTTTTTGTGTCTCGGTGACAATTACATTCAAATGTAACTTGTGCTTCAAGTTAACTGCCCAAAAAGTTCCCAGAGGCGTTTCAAGAACCGCCCGACTTCTCTTTAAAACAACTTCCCTCATATTCCCAGATTGTTCTTTCCCGAAAAAGTTCAAGTGTGCTTTTTCTACACTGAAGTGCGCACTCGAGATTTGATCCACTTGTAATGGGATTTTCTTTATATCACCCTGACATTACTGCCTGCTCTTCATATTACCACACAGGTATGTTCTGTTGTCAGCTCTTTCAGCTCTTCCACTTTAAAGCATGCCCATGTCTCTGCTGCCATTTACACATGGGGTAAAGAACACTGTGTGTTAATGAATGTACTGGGAGCATGTGACAGGGAGCCTCATGTGTTTGCTGTGACCGGCTCACCTCCAGCTGAATTCCCTTTGCCCTTTCTGGAATTCTTTGAGGCACTGTTAACGGAGAGAACAGTGAATTCTATTCAGCGCTGTCCTCATCAAATGAAAAGAGACTCATATATAAATCTGATATACAAAATAATCTCGATCCGAGTCGTGCAAATGATTTTCTCGACTTGTCTCATGACTCCTTGTTCTGCTTCCTTGTTGCTCTCTTGCAGCATTAAATACGGATCCAGCCTGCAGATGTACATATTTGGGGGTTTATTCAGGGAATATTGCTGATCTCGTTTTTTCCTCACCTTCTCAGAATTGCATTCATGCACATGTATTGCATGTGCTGTGTCATTCAGCTTCACCACATACCCTTTACAATTAACTTTACACTTGCATTTATGCCCAGATTTATGTGGACACCCAAACTGCATTTCCACATGTGATTGCTATTTACCCCATAACAGGTACTGATTATTAGTACTGCATATCACACTTCTTTCTTCTTCTTTTAGCTGATCATTTATCTCTTCCCATCCTCTTGACATCCTCTCTCACTCCATACATAAATGTCCTGTTTGGCCTTTCTCTTTTCCTGTTGGTTTCGCCATCTTCAATATCCTTGTTTATCCTACTAATCCTGCCCATCCATGCTCCTTCCAGCCCAAATCTCAGCAGCTTCCAGCTCTACCTGCCATTTCATCAGTGGCACCCTCCCCAACTCGTCTAGCTGGATAACTAACTCACTCCCGCTGGTACAAATCACTCCTATTCTTCACTCCTGACTCCTCAGTCTCCACCCCATGCAGCTTGGATTCTTTTCTTCATTCTCCTCAGCCCCCACCTTTACATTTAAACTCAACCAGACTAGCCACCGCTACTCCTACTACCTTGCCTTTCCACTATCCCCCTCTCATGTATGCTCCCATGCCCACTAGGATTTCCATTCCTATTCTCTCCACCTGCAGCCAGAGTCTCTGTTATTTTCTCCCTGCAGTCCATCTGCATTGACCTAGAAATTCTACTGCCATCAGTTCTAGACGTCTATCCTCTATCAGCATTTTCACACCAAATAAAGCCACCTGTTGTGTGGGCCTGACTGAGTGGCACCCAACCACCCCAAAACCTCTACAACAAGCTTATGAGCACAGTAATGCCTATATACAATTTTGCTGAAACATCCACTTTTAATTGGAATGGTCCAATCTATACAAAGTGTATGAGGAATATCCTTTATATAATATACTTTACATGGTATATTTTTGCCTATACATATGACATATGATCAACTCAGGGACAATAAGAACGTTCCTAAATGAAGCAATCGACTCATACGGAGTATAATGTCACTAAAACAGTGAATTAAAATTAGTTTGAGCTTAATTCTCTGGCTTAAAAGATGGAATATAATGTGCATAACTCATGCTTAAATTGTTTGATTTTTTTTTTTCGTAAAACTTGCCAGATGCCCTTCATGATGCAAAGGGACTTGTGTCAGGTAGTTTTAATTTTACCTGAGAAAAGAATGCAAACATATTTTTCCCTGTTGACTGGGTCAGCACAGAAACACTGCTAACCCTCCTCACAGCACAGCAGGGCCTTCAAGCGCAGCGCGACTCCTGTGGAATCTAAAAGAACTGTTTGCTATTGACTGCTTCTTTATACAAATACAAATTGAGACAAGTTTGTGCAAACTATGGACAGCGCATTTGAATCATTTTGATTTGCAAATTTCCACAGCCTGTGCGTGTCAGTGTTCCCTGTTATTTTATCTGATATGACAGAGCTTGGTCGACTCCAGGTTACCCTGGCTGAGTCATCCAACATTATCGATTGTTCCAGTTAAAGCCAAATGTCTTCATTTGAATTGAAATTAGCAGTGCTCTTAATCCTCTAAAGAGCAAACAAATAAGCGAGAAGTTGCAAAGTTAAATTGTGGCTAATAATATACTAGTTAGAATAGCCACGTTGGTTTCACAGTGATTACGACCACATTTGTGTTCCTGGCTGATTTGACACAGAACACTACTGCCATCACCTGAGCGTGAAATTGAACATTTTACACAGGGTGGGCAAAGGCGTAGTCACACTAATAGTAAGAAACACATTTCTTTAATGAAAAACTATTGTTTCAAGGCTCCAGTAACCCCGTGACCCTGAATTGGATAAATGGTTAAGAAAATCAATGGATGGGTGTGTTTTTGTCTTTCATTCAAGTCCACAGTGGTTACTGAGATATTTTACGTGCACAGCTTTTCCTTGCTTTTCTGTTGTTGTTGTTCTAAAATCTCACCTCTCACACTCACAGGCAGCTCTTCAGATGTTATATCATAGCCAATTAAATATGAACTGAAAAGCACAACTGAACTTGTAAGCCAAAACAGCCTTTCAAGTATTCAGGTAGTTTCAGTTTCACCATGACAACTGTGCAAATTCAATTGTGATCTTTTGATGAGAATGTGTGACTCCATTCTCAGCCGCCAAATTGACAGTGAGTTGGCTTTATTATGTTTAAGGGGGAAAAAAAATCTGTGAAGTCCTCGTGTTTGTAAATTTCCAATAGAGACGGTCGAAAGTAAGCGTGACAAGAAAGAAACGAGAGAGAAATGAGTCACCCAGGACATGCAGCTAGCAGAGGGTGGATTCTAACCTGGTCCCGGCGCACTGAAATACTGCCACGGCTTGTAACACAAAGAGGAATATTTAAAATTCAGCCCTGTTTCAATTAGAGGCAGCGGAAAACTAGCCTCGGAGAGCAGCAGCACTGATCCACTGAATCGGTTATTATGTGTGGTGCTGATGTTTTGCTGAACATCATAACACCCACATAACCCATTCGCTGTTGTCTAAAATAACGTCAGTTATTTCAGACTTACAGGGGATGTACGATATGCCAGCTGAATTCAGTAAAGATGCAGAACAACGTAAGAGGGCGAAACGCAAAGACACGGTGTCGTGAAGAAGTGACACCACGGTGAAGAGGCCCTCACCCACAGGAGGAGAATTCACTCTGCGCCGGTTTCTCTGTCTCTGTTTTTCTCGGAAAGGAGAAAATGATGAGGACTGCAGTGTTGTGTGACTCATCCCGGTGTAGAGAGCACCCTTTACAGTCTCACCTGGGATTGTACGTACACACACACACACACACACACACACACACACACACACACACGCACACACAGTCATACATATACAGTCAGAGATAATATCTGTTTACTCAGTAAATTAGGTTCACACTCACTCTAGAGAGTATCTCAGATATGAGGTTTTAGATCACAGCCACATTGTCTTTGTGAACCTTTGCATTAGACAGAGTGACATTAGACAGTGTTAAAGTGTGTTATTATGGGCTAGCAAGTATCAGTGCTTAGGTTTTGGTTGTATTGGCTAAAATGTGTCCCTTCAAAGAAAGGTGTAAGTATGGGATCTAACATTGTTAAAGCTGATATTTCTGATGAAGTTGAGATAAAAAAAAAAAAAAAAAAAAAAATCTTGTAGCACCTGACTGGGTCCTTCGCTGTTGCTAAGTAATGGCATTTACATACACATCTAGCAGACATGATGGAAAAAGAAAGCACACCCTCTCTCAGTTCTGTTGTTTTTTTTTTCCCCAGGACATAATAAAAAAATCGTGCAGTCCTTACCAGGTCATTAACACCCATTAGCACCTTGTACAGTCAGGGTTAGCAGTAGTAACTTGAATGACTGGTTTCCTGTATGGCTTTATCAGTCTCTCACACGATTGCATAGGAATTTTGACCCTCTCTGTTTTTTTACAAGATTGATTCAGTTCATTGAAATTTGCAGGAATTCGTTCATTCACAGCCCTCTGAAGGTTGCAGCACAGCCTTTCACAAACTGACATTGTGTGGACACAAACTTGAATCTCGGAGCTGCAAACTGTGAAATGATAATCTGTTAATTAAATGCATCTGCGTAGCAGCACCTGACTGCTACTTACCTCTTAATTTCTACTGAAAGTTTTTTTACACACTGCTTCTGTAACCTGGCTTTTTGTAAAAGAAAGAAATAATCACATGGTGTCAAATGTCATCTGAGGTTGTATTTACTTATTTTTTTTTAGATCTGGTAAGGACCAATTTGTCCTCACATGGAAAACCTTAGCATAGAAAGAGGTTGTATTTTCTTTTTACCCTGATTGTACTGTACATACAGCAATACCTGTTTGTTTTTTCTGTTTTTGTTTTTAACAGATATCTTACACTTCCACCTAGGGCTGTAAGGTTTGAGAGATTTTGCCATTCACTAGGAAATTTACAAAAAGAGCTGTAGGTTTCAGCTTTTCATAACTTAACAGAATATTGCTGCCTGTTGTGGTTCGATATTGTTCGATCTTTGTAAAATCTTCCTGTTAAGTTACTGAACGAGTCTGTAGCGGATGTGCCTCTTACGGACAGACCCACGGTTCATTATAATCCTTATCCGCATAGTGTGAGAGCATGTTTCAAAATCTGTCCATGTATTATATTTAAACGACATCTTTATTTTAAGCTGTCTGTAGTTTCGTTCGAAATAATGCAAATGCCCCTATTTATACCGCTTATATTTAAATATAGCTCCTTGATTTGTGTACAGCACATCTTTGTATTTGCATGTTATGTATCATTTGATCACACTGACAGTGGTGCACAGTGTCAGCAGACTTGCTGTTCAGTTGATTTCGAATGGGCCCAAGCCTGCAAAGTATTTGCACCACAGACGTCACGTCCAAGGGCATGACATGTTAACAGCAGCGCAAATGAGGAAGGCAGTCACGCCGAGAAGTGCTAATCTTGCCCAGCTTCAAGCACCCCGTCCATTTTCATTACAGTGTGAGGCTAATGGGCTCCCAGATACCTGCTGTTGGTTTGTATTTAGCTGGCAAAGCCTTCCAATGCTGCTACATTATACAACAGACAATGTTCCCACACAAGTGAGTCACTGGTACATTAAGGCACACGCACACACACACGCACACACAACACAAGCCGTTTCCCCCCCAAATTATGAGAAGGACATTATAATTCACACGCACAATCAATGGTCCATTAGGGTTAGTTGTATACAAGTGCATGCTAGTCATGTTTATACATTTATATATGAAAAAAGCATGATATGATTCTCATATTGTAGGTTTATTGTAAATATATACTTGTTATTCACACTTGCACAAAGTCTGCTGGCCCCATGCAAAACATTTGTATCAAAACTTTATTCAGGAAAACCATTTCTGGTGTAACACGCCATGCTTCTGTGTTGTCTTTTCTTTCTTTTTTTAAAACTCAGATTAATAATATAGATCATCATTCTAGCAGACAGCCAGATCTCCTCTTTCATGCAGTTTTACAACAAGCTGCACTTGTGCTCCTGCAAGACATTTCCAACAACTATTCCTGATCATGCTCAATCATTAAAGGAGAATAGTGGGGGGGACTATAAAAGGAGATCAGAGGCTGGATTTGACATTACAGCCACTCGGTGCTTACATTGCTAGAATAAAAGAGTGGTTTAGGATCGTGACAGCAAGCTGAACTTTAGCAGCATAATTTGTCTTGTGTGTAATCTGTGGGACTTGACTTTTAGAAGAAACAGCATAATGGAGCACAATGTACACAAATCTGTTCCAATTAAGAGATACTCGTTTCTGAGATTTCAGCCTCAAGTTTTATTGTAACTACAGACTTCCAAAAGTATCCGGGGCAGTAAGTCTAAAACCACATAGTGTGACCAAGGGAGTGTTTTTTTCCTGTGAATGATAAAACATGGGTGTAACTTATTAAGGGTTGCACTGCGCTGTGGGTGGTTCTGTGTGTGTGTGTATTTAAAAACCTATCTGCAATTACTGATTCAGAATAACTTGGAAACGGATTTTTTTTTTTTTTTTTGCTTCTGTGTCACTTTGCTGAGAACCACAACGAAAATCCCATTTGCCTCTAATGCACTGTGACGGAGGCAGAAATCTCAGATACTGTGAAACCAACAAATCTATGCACGGCTAGTTATCACCAGATATGACAACAAAAAAAAAAAAAGTTTTTATTCAAATACTTAAGCAGAAAATGTTTTCCCTTTTTTTTTTTTTTGCTGATACTGCTTTGCTGAGGAGGTGCTTAAAGGCAATTACTGCAAGCATTATGTTTTAACTTAAAGGTAATCTCGAGCCAGGTGTTACGGTGCCACCTGAGTCCAACATAAATATCAAGCATTCAGGATTATAATGTTCAAATGTAACATTATGCCCCCCCCCAGAAAAACACTACTCCTGTAATGACATGTAGCTGTCACATATGAAAAGTACTTTAGTTTACAATCCTCTATATAAATAATAACCACCAAGTGTATTTACCAAACTACACAGACTCCAACCTGGATTTTTTTAAAGAAAAGTGAAACTCCAACACATATTTAGGCTACAATGCAGTGTTACATTATCAAAGCTTATTTCAACCCAAAACACTGTTGCTACTACAGATTGTGCTATCTGCTCATTTTATTTTTTGCTCAAGTGTCCCGTATCTTATGTCAAAGTAACTTCTTTTGTGTGTGTGTGATTTTTTTTTAACATCCCATTTAAGACACACGGACTGTGTTTGTAAGAGGTGGGGTACAGACTAGGAGCAGGAATGCTTTAATCTCGACGCTTTAAGTATAATTTAAATGAAGCTAACAATGCTATAAACATCCAACAGATTAAAGAAACAAAAGGCAGAAAAATGATGGATGTGTGCAAGAAAACAAAAACAGGACTTGTCTGGTCACAGGAATTAGTGCGTGAACCACCTGGACATCAAACAATGCAGAAATCAAAGGACACGGCTCACAGTCATCACTTGGAAAGCCGGGAAACTTTTAAAGCTTTTAGAGAGTAAACATAAACTAAGCTGAGGCAGACATCACAACCACAAGCAAGCAAACAACTGCTGAGAGGAATAAAATGGACAGGAAAACCCAAGCATGCAAGCATGGAATGAAAGGTTTATTGAACTAAATTAGGAATGTAATCAAACTTTTAAATAAAATAAATGACAGAACGCAAACGTCTGGACCACAGTTTGCAGCAACAAACACGGTACCTGCAAAACCTACAGACAGCAATGTTCAGTATTAGACTTCACATCGTTCTTTCTAAAGCAAACCGTCTTAAAAGAAACCAAAATACGAGTCATGGGGAGGTAACAAATCGACTTTACTCCTTTTTTTTTAAGTGTCATTTAAAAAGAGGGGAAGGGAAGGGGGCAGAGGTATGAATTATATCACCGTATAATTCGACTCAAGCTTTAAGTGATGGAGCTCTGCTCACTGCTCAGACAGCAGCTTAACTGTATCCAAGTCAAAATACAGATTCTTTACAGCTGCAAGCTCTCTGACTAAACAAAAGTAGCTCTGCAAGTTTGTTCATGAATAATATATAAAACAGGAAGGAAAAAAAAGAAAAAAAAAAAGATAACACCAGTTCTTTGTGTACAACCAAGACAATGGCTGTATTAAAGAAAGTTGCTTTATAATTGGACCGTCTGCCAGGTCAGTTCTGGCAGTTTAAACCTGGTCGGGCTTCATGTTTCCAATAAGCAGGCGTAATTTGTTCGTCGTTTTTTGATATTTTGGTTTCCTTTTCATTCCCCCCCCCCCTCGTTTGAATCCTGCTGAATGCCGCTGGGTTCACTCCACTTTGCCGTAGTCCTCTATGTGACCCAGCACCTTCTTCCTCTGCCGTATCATGTGGAAGTACAGCTGGGGAAAGACTGGGACAGGCAGGGGAGGAACAAATTAATATAGTCTGTAATAAATGCTGATCAGTGCAGCAACACAATTCAGTTGTTGTAAGGACACTGATGCAACTATTTTTTGCTATTTTAGCTGCACACCAAATCCTATTCAAGTTACAGTTAAGTCAAAGTGCAGATGTTGAGTTTGAGTGCTTAAGAGAAAATGTTCACCGCTGAGAAATTACACACAGACCACTAAACAACAACCAAAAAATATGGACCCGACTTTATATCTACACATTTCCTACAACGCCACAAAAAGGGGAAAACTATAACCAGTTGCAATAGATTCCACATGCATATCTAATAATGTGACCACTGAGTGCATATTACTGTAATTATGTCTTTGATATGTGCGTTTATTTCTTCTTTTAAAAACCCCACTAATTATGTAATAGCTTATGTCATTATGGGTCTGAGTCCACAGGCAGCTGAAAGCAGCCGTGACCTCATTTTCAGCACCCTTCCCTCAGCACTTATTGTTGCTAGGTTACAAAAAACATTTTCTTCAGATAGAGATCGTAAATAACTGGGCTGTCAGAGACAACTAGGACCAAAATCCCTTTCACTGTTGTTGACAATGTAGATAGCATAAGTCTATCATTTCTCGCTCATCAACATCCTATTTGATGGCTGCAGCTACCGAACCTTCAACTTAAACATGGCAGCATCAGATTTATTAGCAAGAAGTATTATTACAATAAAGAAATAATCAACCAAACACACATTTCCTAACTCTTCGTGCCATGTTTAGTGGTTTTCTCAGTTTTACATGATCTCTATTGTTAAATGTGTAGCTATTAGTGTGGCCACAAACAAACAGCACTCAGCTCATAGCAGTCACCAACCAAAGGTAGTGAATCCTTAAGCACAATTAGCATACATACGCAGATTTCTAATGTTTTATGGGCAAAACTGCCCTCCATGTTTAAAAGGAAAGGGAAGACTCCTTACATTTCTTTTTGAATTTAGCATTAAGTACTGTATTTCCTCACTGAATAAATAAAAGCCTCTAAATTAAGTTATAAGAGTTAGAAATGCTATTTTTTGCAAATGTATTGCAACATGCAGAAAAAGCCATCTGAAGATGTGACTGAGAATCCTCCCACAGAGAGCTACGCATGTTTGATTACGAGTCTGCAAATATCTTTCAATACTAATTGTCTAAAAATATAATTTAGTGGTCAGTTTCTGATGCAGAAAAACCTGCAAATGAACAATGGGCTATTCTGCCCCGAACCCTCATGCAAACCTTGTTGCTTATACACAAAGCAAAATGGAAAGTCTCTCCTTTGACTTACGGGGAATGTAGGAAATCATGATGAGGATGAGGAAGGTGTAGTAGTCGAAAGAGAAGTTGTACTTGTTGGGTAAGGTGACAGAGTACAGGCCTGTCTTCTGCACGTATGGCAGCGCTGCATAGATAGTCAGCAGTTCCCCAGTCACTCCCATGGGATACAACACAATAAAGAAGGTGTACCTGCAGCAGAGGTTTTTTAATGAGAGGGGAAGGGAAAGAAATAATTAGCCTCATCACTTTATCGTTTATTCATTGTTTTAGTAACAGGAAGCAGTATGGCAGTAAATCATTCCCTAAAACACTAAATAAAAGGTGATAGAAAACATTAGGAGTAATAATGCAAAGCAGCATTCAAAGCATTAAATCTGAAACCACGGATAAATCATTAACATTACGCAACATGATTTAAAGCCTAAACTCTTACACATATACTGTGACACAAACATAAAGCAACAGCAGGTGCAAAAAATGCAACTGAAAAAGATCCAACTAAATTTCTAAATCACTGAAATGTTAAGCAATCACACCTTTTAAACACAAAGAAGCAAAGGTTTGCAATTAAATATGACACGTGCACACAATGAACGTGTCGTCTTCCACAGAGAGAAAACTCTTGATCTGTCTCTTCTATAACCTGCACTCCAAACCCAGCGACTGTCTTCTGTGATCCTACAATGAATTTTCCACAAATGAACAACCAATTTCTGTCTCTCAGGGCTCACGTCAAACTCAAAGTTGAACACCAATATAGCAATGGTCCCATTTGCTTCCTAGCAACAAAGACCTCGGGGAGGGAGGGTCTTAACAACTGTTGCCTTGGTTGTAGATGCAGACAGAGAGAGGCTTGTGTTTTAATTGTTGAAGCACAAGCTTTTCTGCATGTTTGATGACATCTATGAAAAAACTTGGCAGTGTTTGAGATAATGTCTCTGAACAGTGGGTCTTTACTGCTTTAGCATCTTCTTTTCATGCAATACGACCATAAGATTTTCATCCATAAAGGATTGAATTAGGTCTGAAATTAGGTCAAGTAAACAGAACCGTTCATCAATTATTTTTCTTTAATTACATTTCTTATTTTCTTTGGATAAGAGGCTCAGAACAAACAGTGGAACACCCAAGGAGAGTATTTTTATAAAATGTTTAATGTAATTATTAACAGATTGAAATTTGTCCTGACTGATAACATTACTTGCAGCTTAGTGGTTTTGTTCTCTGATGACCTGCTGACTCGAGTCAGCCATTTATATTTATCTTTGCATCGATCAACTAATAGGCAAAAAGTTGAGGCACACTTTGCATGGCAACATTTTTAATCCAATTAATTAAATTAAACTGTAATGCAATTCAATAACTTTAATTTGCATATTATATATTATGTTGATAATATGCAAAAAAGCATGAATAAACATAAGCAAAACAGAGAAATAAGTTCAGAAAAATGATATCAAATATGCAAAATGACATTAATACAGAAATAAATATATTTAAAAATAATTTAATTCTTAAGATGAAAAATATATTTAAACACAGGAAGCAGATTAAATATTAAAAATTTTAAGAAATTATTAACGTCTTTTTATTACTTTAGTGCAGGTTGTTGTTTATTATTTCATCTTTTATTCTTACTTTTGGCACTTTCAGTCGTCCACTGGATGAAAAGACTCTTTATTCATTTCTTACCTCGCCCATTTGATGAGGTACGGCAGGTGATTGAGCAGGCTGAAGGTGTAGAAGGAGTAGCGGATGATCTCTGTGACAGTCCAAGCTGTGACAAACAGCAGCACACTGTCCTCACTTTGAACCTGCAGATACACACACACACACAAACACACACAGACACACACAGACAGAAAAAAAAAGGATGATGCGGCGAGAACAAGGGAACAGACGGCCTTGCATCGTGTTACAATAGTTACTCTGCTGTAGGCCAAACTTGACTCCCCCCGCTCACAGAACCATGCTCTTTTATTCAGATGCTCAGAGATCAGATCACACTGCAGGCCAACATTCACTATCCTTAAATATTAGATTAAAAACAGCGTACATTTTATGTTAAAGAGACAAGCGCACTATGCATTATTAATTCACTCTTCTAAATAAAAGGGAAGAGAGAAAAGTCAGTGCAGCATCATTCAGACAAACAGGAAATAAAACACATCAGAGATTAGACAGATGCTGTCGATTCATTCCTGTAACCTAACAGCAAAACCGTTTAACGGTTACTTACTCGTTTACTCCTCTTCCAGCTACAAACGGGGCAAATAGTAGATCAGCTGGTCACTTATGAACATAAGTGAATGAAACTATGTAGAAGGACAGTATAATTCAAGTTCAGTTTACATATGTAGCGAATGGAAAGAAACTCACTGTACCTCTCTGACGCTGTGCGTGACGGCCCATGTGAGGAAGACCCGGGACATGACCTGGAATCCAGTCAGGACCACAGAGGATGGTACGATTCCTGGGAGATGAGGCGAAAGACAAACACTGAACATATAAACATGCAAGACTACTGGTTTTAGTACAGCTGACTGAAACGGTCCTCTCCTTGGTACACCCTTTCACCTATACAGAAAATCTATTAACGTCTACATTGCTGCTTTCAGAACAATAATTGTAAAGTGCGGAGCATTTCTGGGATGCACCAGCTGCCATCTATCAGCTATAGAGAGGTTAACCATGAAAGCCTGCAGACGCTTTGCATGTACACTGTGTTAACTCACACTTCACGTGTTTTCTTCTCTGTACGGGTCAAATGCATGGCAGTGACTGAGAGCTCTGTTTGCCCAGTCACAATTCCAGTAATTTTTTATAAATAAGAAAATAGATGAATCTGTTCCAAGTGATGACAAAAAAATAAGAAAAAAAGACAAAGAAAAAATATGTTGTGCATAATTTTAAATGTTGGCTTTAATGCTTAATTCAATTTCATTCTGAATATCAAATGCTGCACCTGTCCTGATGCATATTGCTTTTTTTTTTTTTTACTGTGTAGCATTTAATGGCTTAAACTGTTATAGAAGGAAATATTGAGCACTTTTATTTACACTTTATTAACCATTTTAATAATATCTGTGTTTCCTTAAATCAATATTTGGACCTGCAATCATAGATCAGAACACAGCTATATTTGAACCCACATTCATTTTGGCCTCAACTACACATCTGCAAAACTTAGTGATGGTACTTCACCACACTGACGAAATGTGCCCACAGAGTGACAGATAGACATGTAAACACTTGCCAGAGAGCCTAACCAGCTTGGTGGGAGTTCCTAGGCACCTCAAGGTGCCTACCACGCCATATGTTGTTATGGTGGGACTAAACTTCCATTCACATTCTACATTTAAATTTAGCTTTTCACTAAAATTTGAAATTGCTAATAATACAAATAATAATGATGTGATTTTTAAAGTGGATACATTTGACAAAGAGAGAGACTATGTGAGTGACATATCCACAGGATAGTCATAAATGATGATGCTCTATGTGTGTGTGTGTGTGTGTGTGTGTGTGTGTGTGTGTGTGTGTGTGTGTGTGTGTTTTGTGAGGGCACTG
>VURO01014288.1:0-10765 GCA_015108175.1 Pelvicachromis taeniatus | reverse complement strand
GACGGGAGTGTGTGTGTGTGTGTGTGTGTGTGTGTGTTCTTTGTGTGTGTGTGTGTGTGTGTGTGTGTGTGTGTGTGTGTGTGTGTGTGTGTGTGTGTGTGTGTGTGTGTGTTTTGAGTGGACAGCAGCATTGGGTAGTCTGTTTACAGTATGAAAGGTCAGTTAGTTTTAGCTTCAAATCCCAGATAACAGAGAGAACGGTTTGTGTATTACAACCAGGCGGCCTGGCCACAGCCACTCGCCTCATCACATTAACACCCGTGAGCAAACAGCTTCTCTGCCCTCTTTTTTTGCAAACACTTCAGATGTGAAAAGGTTTTGTTTGTCTGTACATATTTACATCTGACTTAAATCTACAAATGCGATTTCACGACTCATAATTATGTCTTCTGTCAAAACTGTAAACTGAGATACCAACCTCTGTTATCCGATTTGTCAATATGAGATCTGCAAACATATGTTAGCCCAGTGGAAAAAAAAAAAAAGACTTTACAATAATTGTCATGTTTGAGGATCAAACAACAAGGTGCAACTTGTGTGTCTTGGGTGTCTGTGTTCCAGTATAGATTAGTTAACTTGGTTGTGATGGTCACAGATTTCACAAATTAAACTACATTTGTCAAACCTCTGGAACAAATAGCACTGGTTTAGAAAAGAAACAAACAAGATATCTACAAATTTAAAGCCAGCGAAATGTGTCATCAACTAAATAGCCATCAAGGTTACTTCATATTCTGTTTGGAATGAAAACAACAAACATCTGACACTCGACTTTTTCAGTATCTTTAAATTTAAACTGACAGATCAACATATTTCACCCTGTCAAAGAGGTAACTGAAGGTCATACTGAGTAAAAGTGAAGTAAATTTGAGCCACCAGAAGAGCTTTAATGGGTGTATCTGGAATATGTAGAACTGGTCTAATGGGAAACACACCAAACAGTCTCCCAAAGGATGTTCCCTCTTTTGGTGACATAATGACAGAGCTGCCTAAAATACTCACACCATATTAAACACTGAATACATATATTGATGTGCCATAAGTTTAAGGCATGATCAAATTTATAAAAATAAATAAATACATTTAATCTATTTCTGACACGGGTGCCTAGCTTACGATATGGAAGAGGAAATCTGTCAACATAAATGTCTCAAACTAAAATGCTTCCATTAAATACACAAAACATATCCTCATTTTAAATGCCAAAATGCTGTTTATTTGCTTCTGTATTTATAACAGTGTTTCAGTGGGCAGCATGGTGGCTCATGCCTGGGAGGTTCTCCTGTGTGCAGACAGTGTTCTCTCCCTCTGCTTGTGTGGGTTTTCTCCAGGAACTTGGGCTTTCCCACCATCAAAAAAACACATTAGGTTAACACTGCCTCACAAACAAAGGTCCTTCAAAAATGTTCCTTCCTTGTTAAAAAGAAAAAAAGAAAAAAAAGAAGCTTAATCAAATTAAACAGCTGTTTTTTTTAAGCATTTCTGCACATTACCCTTTGAAAATATATAACACTTTAGTCCTGGGTACCTAGTGAGGAAGCTTTACCTCAAAGGATGACTCAATGGATGGATCTAAATCAAATCTGTGCTTCACTGGTGACACAAAGCAGTGTAAGTGAGGGTGCAGTCTGAGGAGAAACTCACCTACAGCACAGTGCAGTATCTGGAAAAGGGATAAAAGATCATAGAAAATTACACAATCTGTTTCTGCAATAAAAAAAAGTACACAGACACATTTTAACTCTAGCTATTGTTTGTCCAGTTTATACTCAGAAGAACTCTTAGATTTCCTATAAAAATGTCCCAAATATACCTCTCTTTAATACAAAATCAGAGTTTATATCATATTCTATCGATACAATGTATGAGTCACTAAACTAATTCAAAAAACATTGGTCCTATATTTGATCACATACCTAAACTGAGGTCAGCCAGTGCACATGTCATTTGATGAATGGAATACAGTGACTTTAAGTATACAGTGTGTATGGACAGCATCACTGCAACACCTCTAACACTCGCTGCACACATCTGGGTCAGCATGAGTGTTAGAATGACTACTCTAAACACATGTAAGGCCATAGGAATGTCTACACACATTTTTTAACCTAGTTTTGAAAAACATTAGGAAATTACATTCATTTATAGTTTCCACTGAACTATCATTTTAGGATTTTAAAATAGAAACTTAAATCCTAAAGTCTTATTAAGTGTGTGCCTTTAACATGGTACAGAGATGCATGTTACGTTATCAGGACATACCAAACACTGTACCGAACCAAAGACACTGTTAGACATTGGTCCATTATCAGTTTCCCCCATATGTCTCAAAAGGCTATTGCTGGATTAATAAAATGATTTTTTCCTCATTACTAGTCTCTACAAACAAAACTGACAGTGTGTGCTGATATGAGCAATAGTAGTGACCTCTGGAATAATACCACATATTCAACAGACCACACACCTGCTGCATGCTCGGTTTTTATCAGTTATGCCACACCTTTAGCGGTTACCTCACCTCGAGAACAGCTCCAGTCTGAAAGAACTTCAGAGGCTTCTCTATGGAGTAATACAGCCCATGGTAGCTTCCTCTGGCCAGGTAAGCTCGGACCAAACCCACAGCTATTACCAGCCACCTGAACAGCAGAGGAAAATGCAATGCGCTCACTTCACAAATGAAAAACAAGGTCTACCAAGGTGCTAGCACCTTGTGCTACCATTCTTTCTAAATATATTCAGTTCACACTCTGGTTTTACAAAAGAGTGGTTTCATTTATTGACTCTTAATCTCTGTCTTGGCTGCAATTAATATCAACACCAGGGCCAGTTAGGCAGAAACTGAGCAGTGGCTCTGGCTGAATATGCAAAACCGTGCCTGCGCAAAACACCCTAAGTGCCCAACACAAAGCAAGCACTGTACAGGCCTCAATACAGAGGGGGGTAAATGTGGCCTAACTGGTTGGAACAGTCAGCAAACAAGTCACCATTCAATTGTGCAACAGTCTGAAAATTAGAGCAATAAAATCTGCAAAAAGATTACTCTGCACATGGTTCAAGATAACTACCATTTGAAAAGTTAAGAAAATTTGTTTGCATGATTGAAAATGCAAAACAACAACCTCCATCACAATCGTATTTTTTCCCCAAACATACACTTAAAAAAAAAACAAACGAATTTGTAGGTTTAAAAAAATCTAATTCAACTCACTGAAATGTCTTTTCAATCTTTGAAAAGACTCTTTATTTTAATATTATAAACTATCACATGTGTTTTTGGTAACATCGGGCTTACAATAATCCTTCTTTCATTTTCATAATTCTCTCTCATTCATTTGAGCGGGTACTAAATAAACAAAAATCAATCTCAGTAATCCATCAAAACATCATGTCCAATGCGTGAACCTGCACTTTCTGACATAACACAACTAAAGAAAACTGCACACAATGAATCTGTGTCATAATATTCCTGTAGTGTGTGGAGTGGCGTCCCGTCAGTCACAATTAATGTCCACACCAGGTGGTTGTCTGTTGCCCCACTAATGTTAATCTATGTAAGCCGTTGGATGCCGGGGGAACAACATTTAAAGTTGTGCTTCATTCAGAGTGCTTAGCCGTGTTTCTGACATAAAACTGCAGAAAACTGGCAGAATATTAACCCTGTAACACTACAATGGGGAACTCCTTCGCCCATTATTTAGCACAGCCCATCAGCACCACTAGAGACATTATCTATCACCGACCGCAGCATTAGCACGAGGAAACACGCTACGTACCCTGCTGTCATAACAACGTTGTAAATGACGAGATATGCCGTGGCCAGGGCACCAGGTCCCTTCTTTCTCTTCGCAGCCACATCACCGTGGGCCGCCTTGCTGGTCCCCGAAGCAGCTGCCGACATAACTGCAACTATCAACGGTCTCCGCTCCTGAACGACGGCGGCTGTCAGGAAAGGAACATGGGCCACACCAGGAAGTGTCGTACTGAAACGGGATAGCTAACTCCACCTCACTTCCGTCTTCGTTTTGAGAAGCGTGGTTTAAAAAAATAATAATAAAATAAATAAATAAATAAATTCACTTATTTCAGCTATTTATTTAAAAATATTTTTATTTACCTTATTTAACTAATTTAATTAATTTAATTTATCCGCAGTGTGCAGGATCACTATTTGAGTTATGTCAGCTCCTGTGACTGCAGGTGACTGTTTGTGCTACCCAATGCTACTCTGTTTCAGGGGGTTGCTTTGTGTGTCTTCACATTGCCTTATTCGTTTTCTAAATAACGAATAATTTTCTGTGCTAAATAAGTGTCACAGAAAATTTTGCTCTGACTTAGAATTTCTAATCAGCATTGACAGTATCGTTATGGAGGACTCAATGTTTAAAATATTGATTGATTGATTGATTCTGAATGTATTCAACCTTTAATAAATCCCCAGTTTATTGTTCTCCTTCTGATTTCATTCATCTTATTTACTTGTGTATTTATTCTTATATTTTTTTTTATTGATGTATGCATTTATTTCTGTGTACATAATTTCCACAGTTTCATTATATATAGTAAAGGCCTATTCTAATCTATTACTTATTTTCAGTTACACTGGACGTTTAACCAGCAGTCAGAAACATAACAATCGAGTTGGGCCAGCTTTAAAGAACTGGGGAAACTAGTTTGCTTTAAAAATGGCAAGTTATTTTCTCACAAACAACCAAGCAACTGATTGCGCAACTGATAGCGGTCAACTCTAAAAACAAGTCCAACAATGATTTTTGCTTATTGCACTTGGCAAACACCACAAATACACACTAACAGATCCACAGCCAAAATATATAATCAAATTCAAGATATTTCTTCAATTCCCTATTCAATTCCCTATTGTCTGTTGCCCCCACTAATAATACGTCATTCAAAACACAGATCCCCCAACTCATGAGCAGATTCTTTCCCGAGGTCATTTGGACTCTAAATCAACATACAAAATCAACATAGCCCTTGTGTAACTTTCAAAATCGTTCTTGTCAAATTGTCATTTTGTAATACATTTTTCACTACACTACTACAATACCAACTTTTTTATTTTAACTTTGTATATAAAAAGCTTTGTATATACACCTACGCTTTTTACATATATTTACTGTTTGCAATAGTTATATAATTATTTATAATTCATTGTTTAAAAAAAAAAACCTCTCCACCAACCACTCAATGTATTTTACTATTGTCAGTAACAATACATTTTTTTCCCATTCCATTCTATTATATTGTATTCTATTCCATTCTTAGGAGGTTAAACTGACCTGAACTACATCTGGATAGATACCTGTGCTTAGGCATTAGGGGACCAAATAGACTACAATAAAACTGCTTTCATGATGGCTTCTGCACTTTTGAAGAATGCTGTGTCACTATCATTGGAACTGAAGAGTCACAATTGACTTTGTTGTTAATGAAATCTGCATAAAAAGAAATGCCCGAAGGTAATGCCCAGTTAATAACATTTCACTATACATACTCATAAAAATAACAGATTCCCCTTTTTGTTAAGGACCACTGTCCTGCGGAATTTTTAAATTAATATGAGGAACCGTGTAGAAAAAGCTGTAAGTGATATAGTGATATATAATAATTTATTTACTTAAAAGCTAATACTTTGTGAATGTATCATTGGGACAACAATGCTGAGTCCACATTCATTATTACCCCACTAGATGGCAGTGTTTCTCTTTAACCATAAATAAGGTGTTACCCTTAATTACTTAAGTCTATATAATGCCACAGCGCTATATTTTCACTAAGTAAAAATATAAAATAATACAATTAAATGAAAAAGTGCTACAGATTCAGTTGCTTAGTATTTTTTTTTTTTTAAACAGGCATTATTGGAGACAGCCAAGTTTCCGGAAGAGCAACTGGTTAGAGTTTGATGGACGAGGAAGCGATATTTGTTTAGGTTTAGCCTGAAGAACATACGTACTTTTTTCATCACAAAATCTGCCTCTTTTTAAATTGTTAACATGCCTTTATTTTCCCAAAATCCGTTCGACCAAGATGTTGGTAAGTGAATTGTTGTCTCTTTGGCCCTTTGAGTGTGTCACAGCTAGAAGCTGGCGATAGGGCCAGTCACACTGGAGGCTAACGCTAGCTTAGCTCGAGTTGTTTATTCGCTAGCGCTACGTGATAAGTTATTTTAGGGCTGCCAGTTTTTGTAACAGCAATATACCAGTCCTACTAGCCTTTGCTTATTTGTAGCTGACAAGTTGATGTGTTGTCGACCTCTTTTATTAAGTTTGTCGGACAGTTCATTTGTTAGTATCAGCGATTGCTTTGTAAAAAACAACAACAAAAAAAAAAACAACAACTTGGTGATTCATATAAACTCACAGGATAACCGCCATTACAAGATCAGCTAATCCCAAATCAACTCAAAAATGCGTTTCTGTTTCTGTTAGATCCACTTCATCACATAAAAACCATTAGTTTAAATCTCCTTTATCCTTTTGTTCTTTTCGGTGAAGTGCATACTTTGTTGATGCTCGAAAACAGTGAAATCCCCATTGCGGTTCACCTGAGTTCTCACTTGGGAGGATTTGGTGTTTTCCATTGTTTTATGTAGAAACTAAATGAGGTTTACATTTTGGCGTATTGGTCAGACAAAAAGAAGCGCATTAAAGATGTCTCCGTGTGCTGCAATCGTTAGTGATGCCTGTTTTTCAGTATTTAGAGATGATATGTCGTTGGATAGTTAAATATGAAAACAATATGCATAGTAATGAGTCGTTAATGATTAAAATTGTTGAAAGCTCATTTTTTCCCTTCCAGCTGATGATTAATCAGAAAAGCTTGGTCAAGACTAAACAGTGAACCACTCTCTGTCCTTCTGGGTTTGGTCTTTATCTGTCTGTTATCAGATGGGTGTCAAATTAAAGGAAAACTCTGAATGCTTGACCCCAGCATGGAGATAATCCTGCTGATTTAACATATTATGGCAATCATTTTGCTCGCATTGTTTGGGTCCGCATGTCTCTTTAGTGAGAAGTGTCAGTGAAAACAAATGTAAGTTGTTCACAATAATCGCTGATGTCCTATGACCTTTCTGTTCTGATGAATAGTCTCTTTGCGCGTGACAAACGGGTTATCTATAAGGTATGTGAGTCAAATAGTATGGACTTCACACTCATCAGATCCTAACCCAGTTGAACAGTCACGGAAGATTTTGGACCAGTGAGTTAAACCTCACTTTCTACCACCATTTTTTAAACATCAAATAAGGGGATATGTGTTTCATTTATTTATTTATTTATTTTTTTTTTCAAAGGATGTTATTTTCCTGTAGTAGAGGCCCAGAGTCTTGTAAAATCCATGCCAAGCCTTTCTGATGACCCAGCACCTTTATAAGACATTTTATATTGCCTTTTCCTTTAATTTGTCAGCCATCCTATGTGTTTTCCTATGCTTATGTAAATTTTCATAGACACTTCCTGGCTGAACAGCTTTATCTGACTGTGCAACACTGTAGTTCTTGTATGACCACACAATAGAGCCTGTTGCACCAGAGAGTCATGGGAGTGACACTATGAGCTGGAAACATCATATGAGTAATTTCACTGTGTCATATTATGACACAGTGGCGGGTCACTTTACATGTCAGAAACACTACCTAACATCAATATCGTAGAGATCAATATCGTTTATGTTGTGATTTTTCTTTTAACTCAGGAGATAATGCAGTTCAGTTGCTAATACTGAACGGGTCACAAGTTAAAGTACTTAAATATTTACATGGGATTTTTAAGTGTCATGTCACAGGAGGCCATTAGGAAAAGGTTGCACAATAAAAACAGCAACATGTAGTTGGCTTATAGAAGTCTTCCAAACTCATTTTGTCTGACAGGTGACAGTATAACATAAATTAGACGTACAATGTGCCAGTTCAGAGTTTGCTGCTCATTTTTATATTACACCTTGCATTTGGCATGTCTTCCCACATTTTGTTTGGAGATGAGCAGCCAGAGTGCCATTGGAGTTATTTTCTCACTGGACCATATTCACTAAATCCTCATTTTACATATTTCCAGAGAAGGCAACTAATGAAAACAACACAACAGATGACTGGGCACTTATCATGGACATCTGTGATAAGATTGGAACAACAGCCAATGGGTAAGCTTGAAAGAGCCATCTTTGTTTGAATATTCATTGCACATTTTGATTTGAGCAGCCCAGTGGCCCCAGACACTTAATTTGAAAGTGTTTCATACATACATCAGCAATACCCCAATCCACAGACTGTGTTCCCTTCTGTTGCAGACCAAAGGACAGCTTAAGATCCATTATGAAAAGAGTCAACTACAAAGTGCCTCATGTGGCGATGCAGGCCCTCAATGTGAGTTTGTTGCTTTATTATTTAATTGAAATGTATAAAAATAGCATAAAAAATAACTTCATAAGTTTAATAAATTAATAGATGGGGTCAAACACCTCTATAGTTTAGGGGTTAGGAGTACAGTTTACTTGCAGTTGGACTGCAAACTATTTACTATTCCCATTTCCTTTAAAAGGATACAGGAAAGTGGACCCTTTTCATGCCAGTAATATTTAAATGAAATGAGGAATGTGAGACCTGTTTGTCTGTTTGAGTCATTGTGAGCTAATACTGTCACATGACCTGCTCTATTCTTAGATTTCTGCCTTTAAATTATAGGTAATTTCAGCCTATTGTCATCAAATCCCACCTCAAAACTCACCTGCTGTTAAAATGTGCTGTAAATAATGAGTGGTTGCGTTTTTACTGCAATACTTATTTCACTGTCTTGGCTCGCAGTTGCTGGGTGCTTGTGTATCAAACTGTGGCAAAATATTCCACCTGGAAATCTGCTCAAGGGAGTTTTCCAGTGAAGTGAGGAGCGTTCTTAACAAGGTATGGAAACTTACCTGGTTTCTTTTTGGGGGTTGGAATTTCTTGCCTGTGTAGTCCTTCAAACTCAGAGGAACTTTAACTTTCATGTTACAGTTAAAATCTTAACCAATGCCAGGCTCTATAGCTGTTTGTTTTCATGTCTTCTGTAGGCACACCCTAAGGTATGTGAAAAGCTAAAGGCTCTGATAGTCGAGTGGGCAGAAGACTTTCAGAAAGATCCACAGTTGAGCCTGATCGGGGCCACCATCAAGTCTCTGAAAGAGGAGGGTGTCAGCTTCCCATCCCCATCCTCACAGGTATATTGACATAATGAGAAATTAAACAAAGCAATTTAGAAGTCTGATACGGTCTTCAGTTTATAGCAGCTGCACCTGAGTTTTTAGTTTACATTTCTTTCATGCAAGTATATCCAGATAAACAAAGCTAGAAAGTGTAAGTATACTGTATTTGCAGCATAAATAAAGGCCCCTTTTTGTAAAGTTTAGATTTTACATAAGCTGATGTTCTGTATTCTGTTAACCAATATTTCAGATCACAACAACCTCATCTCTTCTGCATTGTAGTTTTTATTGACCACACTATCTTTCAACTGGAAAATAGGTTCTTTTAAAGTGGGGTTTGCTAGGGTGCTGAGGCTGTAATTGTAGTTTTGATTTGACTGCAGACCAGTGTGTAGTGATTGTGAAGGTTTGGGCTGGGTGAAGTTTGTCTGTCTTTCACAGTGTTTATATGAGAGGAGCTTAGAGTGGAATTTCCTCCTCACATATTTCACATAATTCTTTGGAGGTTTATGTCACAGAGGCTGTCTCGGTAATGGTCAGAGCTGCTTTCTAGTTTCTGTTCTGCTGCTTGAAGTGTGCGTGTTTCTTGTTATGCAACAAATCTATATGTGCTACAGATAAAACTGGACTTTGATATTAGGTTCTCATAAAGCATCTGACATGATGACTAAACTCTAATATAGCTGTCACCGAGGGGATAACTATTGTAGCCTCTAGTAGAGACATAAATGTGCAACACATCCTTTTCCACACAATAGACAACTCGGAGCATTAAATAATAAACAGTGAATGACAGTGATGGTGTAATGGGGCTGATTTGATTATAAAAATTCTTTACACACATTCTTTGCTTCAGTTCTTCGCTTAAGGCACAGTTCTGTGACGTGCCATTGTTACAATGGAAGCGCCATAAGACTATAAACAGACCTGCAATACAAACCTTTTATAAGGAGCAGCGTGTGAAGAAAAAGTTTAACATTAAGCGCACGCACACTGATAACACAACAGCAGCAGTGATGATAAGACTGGCACAGTTTATTGTGGAGCCAGAGTCTGTTTACACACCACGAAGAGCAAATGCAGATGAACTGTTAACTTCATGTGAAACATGTTTAAATGATACAGCTTGCTGAGCTGCCATCCTAGTTTACATGGTGAACAGGGGTGAGTCTAAAGGGGGGCATAAGGTGTACTAGACCATATTTATTTGAAGGTTTTCATAAAATTTTTCAGATTGAAAGTGAAATAATATAAAATACTGATTTCAAAATACTAAAAAAATACAGATTTAAAATACTCAATTAAATTGCGTTAATATTTGAAGAATATAAAAATTAAAGCTTTTTTTCACAAACCAATAAAAATATACATGGGCCATTAAAACTCTGAGTCACTGACTTGTGGGATTTTTCGATTGGACAGTGAATTATTGTTAATATCAATTAATGTCTACGCCATCATAACGTCTTGTTTTCAGCAGCACGAAAACTTTGCATCAAAGCAGAGGGCAAACATCACAATGCTGATTTGCTGGCTTCTCTTCATAGAAGCTGCCACATTGTGTGTG
>VURO01014281.1:20209-50361 GCA_015108175.1 Pelvicachromis taeniatus | reverse complement strand
CACACACACACACACACACACACACACACGCACGCACGCACGCACGCACGCACGCACGCACGCACACACACACGCACACACACACACAATAAAAAGCTGCACTCTAAAAATTAAAGCTGCTCAAATGGATTTGAGGCAGAACCATGAGAGCAGAAGCTTGGTTTGGGGGTGTGTATACAGAAATGATTAGCTGAATGCATTTGCCCAAGTCTGCAGAAGTGAGGATGGAACTCCCAGGGAGTCATTTAGAATGTGTTGAATGTTTGAGTGGGAATATGACAGAGATATAACACCATAAATAATGCATGATTTATGTATCAAACTAAAAAGGTGTTTCCCACAGAGTATACTCAGGCATAAAAACATGACTATTATTGCTTGCTTTACATATTTATTTGACAAACTAGATATGTTTCCCTCCCCCCGTGCAATTAAATGTTTAGTTATTGTACATCTGTAGGTGCAACTGTATGGCTTTTAGTGGCTGCAGATTTGTTCAACTAAAAATAAGGATTTGGAGTATAATTGCATAGAATTTCCCCTTACCCCTCACCCTATTGAGGGGTATTATCAGAACTTTAAAAGCATCACAGGATCTACCTGAGACAGTTGGGAAATCCCTTATTCATACTACACATGAAAATTACAGTTGATATGGGCACATTGCAAGCCCCCATTAGAGCTGCAATTATCCTCCTGGGAGTGAATGCTCAGGTGGAAAAGGTGTTACCTTTGCTTACTCCTGTCACGTCCCATCATGTCTTGGGAAAAGCATGAGGCAAATTGTGTACTATAACTCCCTGCAGTGCAGTGGTTGTTGGTCTTCACAGGGGCTGCTGTTTGTCACAGATTTTGTTTGTAATTTTTATGGATAGATTTTCTAAGTGCAGCCAAGGAGTAGAGCATAGAGGGTGGATGATTTGATGGTCTCTGAATTGTGTCTCTGTTTGTCGCAATGTGATTTTGTTGGCTTCACTAAGCCATAACCTCCAGCTTGTACTGGGGCTATTTGCGGCCAAGTGTGAAGTGGTTTGGATTAGAATTAGCAAATCTGAGGCCAGCCATAAAAGGGTGGAGTGCCCACTCCTACTCTGGTTTCAGAACGAGCTGTTTCCCCAACTGGAGGTGGTTATGTACCTCAGTTATTACTCACAAATGAAGGGAGAGTAAAGCAGAAGATTGACAGGGTTGACAGGGACCTGGATGTCACACCAGTCTGTTGTGGTGCATGAAAGTGAATCAAGGGGAAGATCTCATTGTCACAAGATCTTGGTAGCAACTGAAAGAAAAAAGATTATGGAAGAGAGTGGCACAAATCGGGTTCCTCTTTAGAGTATCTGCGCTTAGCCTTAAAAATAGGGTCAGGAGTTTGGTAATTTAGGAGGGGCTCAGAGTAAAACTGCTACTCAAAAGGTTGTTTGGATATCTGACCAGGATGACTTTTAGGTGAAGTGATCTGGGTATGTACTGGAGGGTCCATAGATGACCCAGGACCCTCATCAAAAGATAGTAAATAAGATTGAATAATAATGTGGATTATAGTTGGAATAAATGCTTGAAGGTTTGTTAAAACAATGTATAGATTTTAATTTTACAAAATATGTAAATGAATCGTAACTTTGCAAAAATAGTAATCACATTTTCTTCTTTAGATGACATTACCTACATAATTCACAATGCTGTGAGTAGAAATACGGTCTGCTACTATTATTAATATTACTACCAAAACTATTATTAGTTCTCTATTATAATATCAGACGTAAATTACAAACGTAGAAAACAAACGTAAACAATTATTTATAATAACATGATGCAAAATCATTTTATTCATTATTTTCATCATTAGAGACTGAATGTTTTAACTTAAAAGGACCACAAAAATGATCATGAGAATTGAAAAGGTGGTTCTGAGAGATACACACCTGTAGGTTTGGATCCTCTTCATGTTGAAGGTGAGCTTCCTCTGCTGCCTCTACCAGCCTCTACAGGAGTAGAGATGATAAGAGAAATAGAACAGCTTGAGTAAACAAGTAAATTGATTAGTGGGTCAAAAATAATAGGTGGAGAAACCTTCATACAGAGAAAAGCTTTACGACTAGCTTTAAAAGCACCCTTAGCACTTAGGCTACACTAAAACCCCTTAGGAAATGCACAAATACACACACACAGATAGAAGACAGACATTTGGCTATCTCGTGAAAAGAGCCTATTTTCCTTAATGGTTCAGCGGTAGAAGTAATGACCGCCTTAGGTTCTTTGGACACTATGACAACAAACTCCTTCATCAGTTCATGCTGTTTTACACATGCATTTTTTCGCTCATAAACTCAACAACAACATGTGATGACACACAAACACACACACACACACACACACTCCATTATCACCCTCTTGCTGTTACCGTCTGCTGTGCGTGCCTGTATGTGGGTGCGGGTATATCTGTGCCTATAAGTCATTGGTGCCTTCTTTCACCCTATCGCTCGCTAATGGGAATAATCATCCTTTGAAAAAAGCCTGTCAGAAGCAGGCAAGCTGATGTTGCTGTTTGCAAATGAAATACAATCATTGAGAATTAATAATTTTAAGAGATAGAGTTTATCATATAAAACAGAAAAAGCAGGAGGCCCTCTTCTATCTAATTAACAATTTCAGCACTACTGAATGTAGAGTCACCAAAAAAATGTTCACTCTTTTCTCACAAAGAAATTAACATTTGACAGTTTATCTATTTTTTTTCTCATCCTGGACAGTGGTTCTGACACTCTAGTCGTGGCCTCCTTCCTTCTGCTCAGTTTACAGTCTCAGAATGGTGGATTTGGGGTGAAACTCTCCATGGATGGTCAGGAGCTTTCTTTGTCTTGATGTAAGTGTCTTCTATCTCCTCCTTTGACCAGCTTATTATACCAGTGGGGTATCTGATTGCCGGCAGGGGGTAGGTGTTGATTGCCTAGATCTTATTCTTCCCATTCCGCTGACTTCTCAGGAGTTGACTTATTCACTGCAAGTATTTGGTGGTTGCAGCTTTACTAGCGGCCTTGCCGTGGTTTCCATTTGCCTGTGAGATTCCCAGGTACTTCTAGCTATCATCAATGTCTGCAATTTTGCCTTCTGGTAGTACAATCCCCTCAGCTCTGACTACTTTCCTTTTCTTTTTACCGTCCGACTACACTTCTCCAGTCCAAATGACACTTAGTAGTATGGATCAGTGAATCAATGTCTTGTTTGCTCCTGGCATACTGCTTGATGTCATCCATGTAGAGGAGGTGGCTGACGATTGCTCCATTCTATAGTCTGTAGCCAGCCTTGTCAATGATCTCACTGAGGGGGTGTAGAACAGCAGTGGGGACGGAGCATCTCCTTGGTAAAGCCCGCACTTGATGGTGACTTTTGCAATTGGTTTGAAGTTGGCTTATAGTGCTGTTTTCTGCATCCCCATCAAATTCCTGATGAAGGTTAGGAACCTGTTGATCTTGTATAGTTCCAGGCATTCCAGGATGCATGTGTGGGGATTGAGTCTTAGACTTTCTTGTAGTCAATCCAAGAAGTTTGGAACCACCAGGACTCTTTCGACGTCTGACCACTTGGCCAATCTGAGTGATCAGGGTAGAAAGGCCTTAATCAGGAAGGTGACCAGTCACCTAAAGGCCACTCTGATAGAGCTCCAGTATTGCATGATGAGAGCCTTCCAAAAGGAAAGTTATTTCTACAGCACTCCACCAATCGGGCCTGTATGGTAGAGTAATCAGTAGAAGCCACTCCAGTAAACATCACCTGAAGGACTCTCAGAATATGAAAAACAAAATTATCTGGTCTGATGGCGTACTGGCCACATGAGTTACCCACAAATCATTTGGACAATGCTAGCCCTACCGTGAAGCATGGTGGTGACAGCGTCATGCTGTGTGGATGCTTTTTGACAGCAGGAACTGGGAGGCTAGTCAGGGTTAAGGAACAGATGAATGCAGCAATGAACAGAAACATTCCCGATGATAACCTGTTCCAGAGCACTCTGGAAGTCTGACTGGGGCAAAGGTTCATCTTCCAACAGGACAATGACCCTAAGCACACAGTCATGATAAAAATGGAGTGGCTTCAGGACCACTCTGGGCCTAGCTGGGGCCAGCAATGTGACAGATTTGAACCCAACTGAACATCTCTGGAGAGATCTGAAAAACCCAGTGCACTAATGCTCCCCATGCAACCTGATGGAGCTTGAGCAATTTTACAAAGAAAATGAGAGAAACTGCACAAAAATAGGTGTGCCAAGCTTATAGCCTTATACTCAAAAAGACTTGAGCCTGTAATTGCTGCCAAAGGTGCTTCGAATAATTACTGAGCAAAGGCTGTGAATACTAATGCGCATCTTTTAAAAAAATAAATTTTCAAGAACTTTTTTTTCACTTTGTCTTTATGGGGTGTTTTGTGTGGAATTTTTGAAGTGAAAAACGAATGTAATCCTTTTTGGAATAATGCTGTAACATGACAAAAATGTGAGACAAGTGAAGACCTGTGAATACTTGCTGGGTACAGTATACTGTATGTTCCAGACTCTCCCCTTTGACCCTTTGCCCAAACAAATATCTTAGCTCTACACCTTGTTAAGTAAAGTAGGCATGTTGTGTTATTTTAATGTCTTTCATAACATCAAACAACCTTATTAACCAAAAAAATTTCCAGGTCTTACATTAAATTTGCTTAACAGGTAGTTTATACATATAATGGTTTAAAACAACAAAAAAACGTAGGTAACTGCTTATTCTATGGAACTCGTTAAAGTTGAGTTGAAGATTATATGTTTTGAGAATTAGCCATGCTTTAAAGCAGTTCAAAGTCCAAGTTGTTTGCCCTGCAGAGCCCAAATGAGCATTCATAATTTTACACAAAGGTTACTCATGTTTATCTTTGCTTTTGTTACAGTTTAACAGACAGAATAACAAGCATTTATGTAAATGTTGGTTATCAGATCATTAGCGTGATAAAGGTATGGCAAGAACTCCAAGTGATATTATACTCTGTCAGCGCTCAGTTGAATCACTCGGGTAAAACTAATATAATGTAATCACGTATAATTAAAGTTGCTGACCTGTCCAACTCTTACACCAAGGGCTTAGGTCCAGTAATGGGTATGCCAGTGAACAATTCTTTTAATGTGTCCACAGCTCCAGTCGTCTGTGTTAAAAACAGAAATTAACTGTTGAGAGGTCTTAACAGTTATTCTCAATAAGTAGTCTAAGTATGGCTAAGAACTGAGAACTGAAGACAAAACTAAGGCACTCTGGTGTTAGTAACGATGATTTAAGACATAACTGTGCCAAAACTTACAGACTTGATCTCTTGCCAAGGAAAACGCTTCAGAAAATTAAAAAAAAAGTACTAATTGATACTAGCTTTTTAAACAGGTGTAGCAGATCTGCTGATATAGCTTGTACAAAGTAATGGAGGAACAGTTTAAAAGAGAAAAAGATTCTCATCCATGCGCACATTTTAAAAAAATGAGCGAGTAACCTTGTTAAAATAAATATTGTGTTGTGAGGAGGTTTCAGAATAATTCTCTCAGTATAAAGAAGAAGGACTAGAAATTGGCTTTTTGGGCCGAGAGCAGCAGGACTGACTCTCAGGAATCTCTATTCAACACACAAACACACAGACGCACACAGCAATGCTTCCTTGTACTTCTTTCTACTGATGCACATTGTAAGTTCTTATCGCAAGTAATTTCTCTCTTTCACAGCTGGTCCTGATGTCTATGAGTTTTAGTAATAGACTTCCATTTCACATTTCCATTCAAATGGCTTTACCAGTAAAAGTACTGCAATCAGCCAGCTTATTTCAGCCAGGCCATGTGCTAGTGTGTATGTGTGTGTGTGTGTGTTGTGCGGCCGCTCTTGTGTGTGCAGGCAGACTGTTTTGGGAACTGAACGCTGCAATCTAGAGTCCAACCAATCATTTTCTTCACCATAGCAACGCACCTGGCCATTGCATACTGTTGCACATCATTCTATGCTTCATTCTAGTTGGCTATTGATTTATGTATACATTTGTTCAACCTTCTTTATGATCTCTGAGAGGCCGAGAAGAGAATCAAGGCAGAAAGTACCTGGATGTCTTCTTTCTGTGTGTGTGTGTGTGTGTGTGTGTGTGTGTGTGTGTGTGTGTGTGTGTGTGTGTGAAGCAACACAAGAAACCTCAGGCAGGTACATTTGCTGAGCGCTCGAGGAACAAACAAAGATAAGGACGGTGGAATAAAGGGAGGATGAAAGAGGAATGATAGAATAGCATTCTCTAAAGGTCTGATCACTTAGCCTCACACTCCCAACAAAATGTCAGCTGCTGCTTGCAAAAGCCATTGTCGATACAAACATGCTTGTCAGCATTTGTGAGTGGGTAATGGTCTATTTTTGTGCGTCCGTGCGAGTGTTAATCGTTTTCTCAGCTGACACCTTGAAGTATTAACTCCTTGACCTATTCTGCTTCTTTTGCAAATGTCAGTCCTTAAATATGTGCCAGTATGCATGTACTATATGCGTCATGAGTCCATGAGTTGTGTGCATGTGTGTGAATGTATAGAGTTATAAGGTAACCTGAACTTCCCTCCAATCAGAATTGAGCCTATTAATCTGGTTCAGACAAAAATAATTGGATTTAAGCGTTACAAAGCATTACATTTTCTCAAGGAATACATTAAGGAATATATGGCTTGTTGTAATTTCCGCTCTACTGCACTCTACTGAACATTTAAACACTTATTTTCTACCTCTGGTAATCAGTTCTGACATATTATTAATGCAGTTTAACTTACCAAGCAATAAGATGGGACTAAAAGCTCTAGGGGAAAAATAACTTGCATAGTAGCAGGGAGTCTCTCAATTGGAAAAACACATTAGAGATAAGTAGATACTCCTTACTCCTGTGAATTTCAATTCCCCCATATCACCAGGATGAACACTCCAGGTGGTGTGTTTATCTTTGTGTGCATGTTGCGTTGCTGTGGGCGTACACAAGGTAGCATGCTGTCTGATTGCATGCGTTCGTGTGTGTCTCACAAAAATTCAAATGAGCCTGCCATGTCTTTTTGTCAATAGGTGGTCCTGCCAAAATGTATGATGCAGTTTAAAAAGAGAGGAAATTACTTTTCTTCTCAAACCATTCTGTCGAGGCTTTGGCTTGGTATGCGATGACAGTAATAATTAAACTGACACAGCAACAGCCCTTTTGCCTCTTTGAAAACACACGCCCTTATACAAGCGTGCACATTCACAAGCCTTCACCGTTGACAGAGTCAAAAGCTACATATGCAGTGCTAACAGGACCTGCTATGGTAACGGGACAGGATTCTTAGTTACTAGAAAGAAAATTTACCCCCCCCCCCAAAATGATGGCATTTCTATCAAGAAAGATATCTGTTATATTAAATGTAATTTTCCAGTTTGTTTAGATTTATATGTTACATTTTAATTAAGACCCATTTAGATGCAGTGTCTTTAAGCTTGAACAAAACCTCACTTGTCTAATGGCTCCTAGATCTCTAATGTAAATAAGTGAAGTCTTCCCACTGAATTAAACACAAATTCTGTTCCCATTTCATCACTTTTCATCCTACCCACTTCCATCCGCCCCCTCTTTTTTTTTTGACATTTGGACTCATCTACCCCCTTTCATTATCTGACATCGTGTGATTATGATTTGCCTAACAAAGGATTCAGTTTGTTTACACTTCCAAAAGTTCATAAACGATCCCTCTCATTTAACTGTCAGCGTGATTGGCTTATTGTTGTTCTTGCACCATGCTTGCGGTATTCTGGGTTTCCTGACAGATGAAGCCGCTGACCTTAGCAAACGCCTATCCATTATGAATGCAACACTAAAGCTGTGAAGTTACGCTGTCATATATAGCTGAGCTATGCTAAGAGCCACAGTCAGAGAAGCGGAGGAAGGATGGATGCGGTGGTCACATACATTATTGACTGGTAACGGAAGTCTCTGACTTTTTTTTTTTTAAGCAGTACATTAAGCCTTGCCTCAGGACATTCCCTCCACCAAAAAAGGGAGGGCAGTGGCCTGAATCTGAATGTTCTCCAGAGGTAACAAAGAACAAGACCACATCAACTACAGCTCTAAATAGACTCACATAGAAAGCATTCCCTAAGGTCCTGTGTGCTGTTGCTTCAACACACATTTGTACTTTGGGGTTCAACTCAACTTCCCATTTGTCCTGTAACCATCTTTTGGGGGTTAGAATTTATTGCAGAGTTCTGTCCAAAGAGTAGCAGGGTTCCTACCCAAGTTAAATATTAGGATCAGAACCTATAATTACCTATAACCTAAAATTATATGTATTTATCAGCCCTGTTTGTATAACATATTTTTCTCTAATATAATGGCATAAATAGATAAAATTATAAATATGTCCATGTGATATATACAAATAAAGTACACTAAGCTAGTGCAGTTATAAAAACTGCACTAGCTATATAGCTCTTTTGTGGATATAACAGGAAATGCTAACTAAGCCTTGGCCTGCAAGTGTCTTGTTTCTGCCATAGTCCTGAGCTCAGGTGAGAAATCTTGGCTTGGGACAACCCATCAATAGCACTAGGGACAGCAATTTTGTCAAACCAGCCAGGGAAGAATTGCAGAGTCAACAAAATGGAAAAAGTGCCCTGTGACACTTTTACTTCTCTGTTTTTATAAGTCAAGTGAATGGAGCATGATGGAGAGACAGAAGGGAAACAAAATAAAAAGAAAAGTGAAAAATAGAGGGCATGACAGAGATGAAGGGGCATGGCGTGGTTTGAAACATCAAGTCCCAATAATCAATACTTGAAAGTCCTGAGCAGTTCTGCTGACTGAAAGGGAATCTGAAGTGCATCCCTGTTACCCGATCCCCTCACCACCTCACCCTGGTCTTTGTTTCGTGTTTCATTTTGCTTCAGTTTTATTTCTTGTTTAGGCTGAACTTTTGATATATCTTTTCTTTTTGGCATTTACCGTTGGCCACGCTTGCTATATGCACGCTCATTTCATTGTTCAAGACATGAAATCCATCGCTGATTTTTTGGTGACAGAGAGGAGAAGGAATCGACTGCCTCTGTCATGACATCTACTGGCTGGTCAGGCCTCATGATTAACAGTGATCACTCTCAACAGAAATGCAGATGTGAAAATCATCTTAGACTAAAGAGCAATGGTGAATGAAATTACTTAACAATGGGGACAGTGTAGTGATCATTTCAGCTGCATATTTAATTGAAAAATAGCTTTATAAATAAAGATTGAACTTTTTATTGTTTTCAACTCAGTTCAATTTAAATCAGTATTATTTATAAAGTACCAATTCACAACAACAGTCACCTCAGGGCACTTTCTTTTGCAAAGTAAAGACCCTACAATAAGAAGGAAACTCTAACAATCACACAACCCCCAGCATGCACTAGGTGACAACACAAAGAAACAACCTACTTTTAACAGGAAGAAACCTTCAGAAACATATATGCTCATTCGGAATTTGATGCTAGCAAGATTTATTTTTTTTAAAGTTGACACATGTCATAATTAGATTGCATTGCAAGACTTTTTCCTTTTCCTTTAAATCATTTCTGACGTAGCATTCAGCTGCTCAGCATTTAAACATTTAAACTTAGACTACGTCATCGCCCAAACCACAGTTTTTAACACGTTTACAATTATACACAAAAATTAGTATGTAAGGGCAACTTTTTATAAATAAATTGATCAAAAAAATACCCAAACCTAGTGCATCATCAAAATCTACGACTGCACCTAAAGTACATATGATGATAGCCCAGGATATTTCTTTGCCATCAAGAGAACATGGATTTAAAATTGCTAAGCTAATAATTGGATAGACATATGATGAATGTGATCAAATGATTTTTACTTATCATAGAATATAACATATACCATTGTCATTATCAATATTTATTTAAATAATACGCAACATTTTTTTTTTTTTTAATGTGAGTATTAGGTCTCACCTGATGGGAAAAAACATTTTAAATCCAATTATTTTCCACAGAGGATGAGAAATGCTAACATCAACATTAACATTCAAAGTACATTTCAGCAACATAAAAATTAGATATCATAGGAGGTTTTACTGGCTGAGAAATTTCACCATGTTTGCTTTTTATTTTTAACCCACAATGTTGCAAACTTTCTGTACTCTGCACTAGTAATCAGGTTGAGGACTTCAGAGGCATAGTTGCCACAGGTAAATGATATCAGCAGGTACAGAGCAGAGACCGAATGCCATTACAGGAGAAACAGCCCTAGCAGCAAGGCATCCACTCTGCTTTGAAGTGCATTTGTCACATGAAACACAGCCATGCTTGACTTCAAAGGGGGCATTACAATAGCTCCACGCCTTTCAACTTTGATAACAACGTGTTCACTGTTTCTTTAACCGTCTGCTGTTGCCACCATTTTCAGTCGGGAGACAAGCATTTTTTTTGTTTTATTTTTATTTTTTTCTGGAGAGATAGAAACGGGACAGGAATAGCGGTCTGCTAGACAATGATAATATCCAACTTCCACAGGAACTGATGAAGGTAATAGCAATTAAAAATAACAATGGTGGGCTAATATGCAATCCACGCAAGTGCCTGTGGATTTAAAGCACATATACAAAAGCTCTACACACGGACATGCAGTACATAATGTCCTTTAAAGTCTACATCGAAGAACTGTTTGATTGCCCTTTTTGTTTTCTATATAATAGTGCAATTAAATCTGCCAAAGCAACTACAAGAAAGAACTGCTCCCACCTAAAGTTTTATTGAAGCAGGGCGAACATGAGAAGAGAAAGAAAAAAGACATCAACGCAATCAAGCAGCAATTCAAGAATACAGACACACAAGTCAATCTCAGTAGTACATACATGACTGTGTAAATGGTTTCACCTGCCATAGAAGAAAGATCATGCAGTAATGACAGACATATTCACATTCAAGTGAATGCTGGGTCACTATAATGAAGTAATGAGTCTTCGATATTTTTAATCTCCAAACGTGCTTTTCCTACTTTGACTCACCAAGATGTCTGCTTTGAAAATGTTGAGTAATTTAGGTTACATTTAAAATAATATTTCTGTACCAAAATTTTAAAAAACAACTTAAAAATTAGGAACACAATTACAAAAGAAAGGTACATTTAAAGACAAAAAAAATCAGTGATCATACACATGCTTTCACAGGTGCACTCTTTCACAGCAGCAGACACTGTTGTCTCTCAGCAGGTGGCGGTGAGCGATAAAGAGGGGAAATCGACGTGGAGACGAGGAGATAAAACCAAGCTGACGGACAGGGCAGAGTACCTGCACGGAAATTGAATCGCTGAAGCGCCACATATACTTTAGTAAAAAGCAGAGACATGGGAAGAGGCGGAGCAGAGAAGGGGAGAGACAGACAAAGGAGAGAGGGATGCTTAAGGACAGCTGTGGGAGTGCATGCTAGGCCAGACAGATGAGAGCTCTGGTAATAAAGAGAAAGTGGAGCAAGATGGGAAAGAAAAAGGAAAAGAGGATTCATCGATGCGTCCATTACATGGCTGAAACAAACAAATTATCACGAGGCCAAGACCAAAAGGAGGTGAAATGAAATGGTGATAGTGGTTAACAAAGGTTAAATTTACACCTTATTTTCCCACACGCAAATGTTTCTTTCAAATGATTTTCTCTAACATTTTTATTTCTCGTTCTCTCAACAACGTTTTCCCTGTGTGAAGAAGTACCGGGCACCCTGTGATCTTCACATCGATCCCTATAACTTTTACTTCATACAGATACAAACACACAAACTCCCACAAAGCCGACTGAGATGTACAATTATCAGGCATCCAGCATCCTGACAGGGAGTTTCAAGAAGCCATTAGCTAGCTGAACCTTCATGTCTCCATGGATTTTACAGAATCCCAAGGAAGCACACAGACATCTGTACTGGACTCAATACATCTAATCTCTCGGTTTTGAAGCCGTTTGTAGAAGTGTAACAAGTCTCTCTGTGCGTTCGTCATAAAAATAAAATTATGTAAGCTTAATCCTCATGTGGAAAGCACATGGCATTAGGTTGAAATACAAAACAATGTTCATTATTATTAGAAAACTGATTAATTACGTTATTTTTCATTACAGAATTTGATGACAGTAGAAATATTCAATTACAACCTTGCCTTCATGCCAGCAATTGCTGTATATGAGTAGGAGTGATATTTTTGAAATGCCAGATGACGCATGGCAGTTGCAAATGCATAATCTTTTCTATGTCCACATATGGAAATATGAACATTTTAAGAGTGATTATAACACTGAAAAACAAGCACCATTATGCAACCTAAGCAGGAAAAGCTACCGTACATAAGAAAAAAAACACAGAGATGGAAATGGCTTAGTACTATCTGCACTCCTCTCACTCACTTCCTTTCAGCGTGTATCCTCCGACCAAATTCTCAGAAAAAAAATCCAATTTCTGTTAACAGCACCATGTTGTCCTGATAGGATCAATCACCTGAAGCGAGAGATCCAGCCAAAGAGGCAGCGCACTGTGGACACACTGTCATTGTGCAGTACGCCTTTTACAGCACTGACAAACACCACAACCGCAAGCACATACACACACAAAATTCACAGACATGAAAACAATGTTGGATCAATCCACCAACGATATACGGCCATGCTTACTTAAAAATAAATACAGTGTCAAATCAAATATTCAATCTCCAATTGATAAAAAAGCATGATTTTGCACAAGAACCATCAATAAAAAATTATCTTCATGTGTGCAAAGTTAAAAAATAAAAGAAATACATTTATATCTTATGCATATATAGATCAGGTGGCGGTTAAGAGGACTTGTTGGTCCAATCCCAGTTACAGGCTGTTTCACTGTGAAGTGAAGGGGCAGTGGGCAAGGCTGGTTATACTTATCTCCACACTCAGTGCCTGTATTTCGGTGTTTTTCTGGTGGATGAGAAAGTTTTTTCCCTGCAACTCTGGCTGGAAATTTACTGGTGAAATACATTTATTATCTGAAATTTAGTAAATTATAAGCATAAAGTGTCAAAGTGACAGCTTTGACTCAAGAGTGAAACTTGGTACTTTTCCACTCCATGATAGTAATGCTGAAGTCTGTCTAGTCTGCCTTTAACAACTCCTATTCTTGGATACTCACTCCTTCATATCATGAAGACTTGAACATATAGCGCTACAAAGTCTCTCTCTCTTTCTCTCTTATGTTGCAGTTTTGAAATCATTGTTATTTATTGTATTGAGATAATTTGGGAGGTTTTTTCAAGTTGTTTTGTGTGTGATGGATGACAATTTACGTAGGAAAACATGAGATTGTTCTGATCCCAAAACGTAACATACCGACCATTTGTCATGTCCCGAGGCACCCACAGGAACATGAAAGGTAACCTTTCGCATCCCTACGATATGCGCCCGATTGTGGATGAATATACGCTCCTGGCGGTAACACACGTTCCAGCCATGTATTACAGCCCTAACCATAACCTTATCTCTAACCTTAAACACAACCATAATCGTATTAGATAGTGTTTTCCAAAGTGATTCATGATGAGTAAGTAAAATAAATGTACATGTGTAGATTCATTCCAAACGGTTCTCATGTTTCCAAATGCGTAACATATAGACATGTCATGTGGCCGAAAGCGTAACATACTGACGATTTGTCACATAGCATTGTTTGAGAACGTGTTATGGGGAAACATACCTTCATTGCCTGAGCCTTCTTGTGAAACATCTCCTCCATGTTCTCTGCCAGCCTCTTAACCAGCCGCAGCCCATCAATCTCTTCCACCCGTACTGCCCGCTCAAACTCCTTGTATTTCTGACAGAAAAAAACAAACAAACAAACAAACAAACAAACACAACTTTATTGTCATTGCACATTGTCACAGTACAAGGCAATGAAATTTGCTCTCAAATTTGCTCTAACAGGAATGTATGTTTTGTATGTACAGTACTGTGCGAACAAACAAAATCTTGAGCGAACTTTCTTTTTTAATATATATATATATTTTTTTGCTAAGAAATGGAAATTAGGTAAAGTGATTGAAAGAAATGTGCAAACATACATGGAAATATACTATAAAAGGCAAAAAACAGAGCTTATACAATACTAATAAGCTTTAAAGTCAGCATTTCATGTGAACACCTTTACTCTTGAACACAGCCTGAAATCTGTTAGACAAGATTTCTTGTAATTTTTTTAGGTCAGTTTCTTCAGGTCCGTTCTCCAGGCTTCTTGAAGGACATTCAAAGCTCTGTTTAGATGTTTGCTGCCTTTTTTTCTGTTTTCTGTCATGATGATCATACACCGCTTCAATAATGTTGAGATCTGAGGTCTGAGAAAGGCCAGTCCACAACTGACAGTGTTTCAGTGTGCGTTTTTATATCTTGGTGTGCTTTTAATGCATTGACAGTGTGTTTGGGATCACTGCCATGCTGAAAAATTCAGCTGTTGGTAATCATATGTTTTCCAGGTGATATTGCATGGTGGAACAAAATCTGACAGTACTTCTGTGTGCTCACAATTCCATTAATTTTGACAAGATCCCCAACATCACTGGCTAAAATGCTACCCAAACTATGACAAACTCTCCACTGTGTTTTAGACATGACAGTAGATACTCACTTTTGTACCTCTCTCCTGACCTCCTTATGAAAACAGTGATGATAATTTGAACCAGAAATGTGAAATTTTGATTAATCAGCCCCTAAGACCTTTGCCACGAATTTCAAGGCCGTTTCAGTTCCTGTGCAATTTGGCATCCCACGGCTTGTTTCTGCTTGTTTCCCTTCCCACTCAATGATTTCTTGATAGCCACCCTTGCACTTAGACTATTTCTGATGTAGCTTTAGGAATCAGTAACTAGATCAATTAAAAGGGCTCGATCCATCTCTTAGGTTCTGTGTCAGCTTGATGCAGCATTTTTTTCCAATTTCTTAAAGACATGACTTTCAGATACTGTTCATCTGCTGTGGTTTGTTTAGGCCTGGCATGTCAGTACTCCTCCACTTGTTAAGTTTACTCAATTTTTTAAGGACACACAGCACACCGTGCTAAGATATACCAAATTATCAGCTAATAGCTCTTTAAGAATCATCTTGTTGGTGCAAAAATACTATCTTATGCCTGTCATGTGTTTTGTAATGTGTTATGTATTACTTATATAATTTTTCAATGATTCAGCTAAAGAATGAAAATGTTAGGTACAATAACTACACTGAAAGCCTGCAGAACTACTGCTCAAGACCACTTTATAGTGCAAGAAAGTCTGGCTGCTTGGAATCAAACTATAAAGATGAAGGGTGACTTAAGACTTGTCTGCACAGTACTATATGCTTGTGGTTAATAGGCTATTAAAATACATATATAAGTGCAATATGTCAAGTCAAAATTTGTCTGGGTATTGTACCTAAACTTGCCAGTATTAAACGGCTTACACTATCAATAGATGTTCACAAGGAATATGTAAATATATTTATATAATATATATGAAGGATGGTCTCTGTAGCCAGGAGGAGCAGGGGTAACATTACACAGACAAAAACAATTATAATATACAATGGAGGACTAGGTACCAAGTAATAAGTTGGTCAACTTCAAATTTTAACTACCACATATTAAGTGCTGATGAACACACCACTGCACTCAGTATCTGCACGTCACAAAATCACGTTATTCTGCTATAAACCTATATTAGGATGCTTAGCTTAACCAGCGCCTTAAGTGGGGACAGTGACATTAAGTCTCACTAATTCCACACCCATACATGTCACATACACACATATGCAGAGCTGATCTAAGTTAGGGAGTATATCTGTACAGAGAAAATGGAGGAAAAAACGAAAGCCATTTTTGAAATTTGTGCAAAGCTGTAGGCGGCTGTGTTTCACTCTTGGGGGATTTAACAGAAGATTACCGCCATATCAAATAGCATGCCCTCTCTAATGTTATGCCAACCTGCTTAGATGCATGCTTTAGCTACTCCTGTACAGCAACACACATGAGAAGCATAGTGAGGGAAAGAGAGATCATGGTAGGAGGAGAGGAATGAAGACAGCATCATACATTGAAGCAGCAGCTTTTGGATTTAGGCAATCATCTGAAAAACTGCTGGACACATCAAAACAGTGGGCAACTTGTTTCATACCAAAACTTTCAAAAACAGTGAATTTCTTCGTAGTAGCAAGAGCTGACTATTTAAAGTCGAGAAATTAGCCAAAATGTGATGTGAATTCAGAGAACAAGACTAAAGTTACAATGCAGTGCACTTATTCTTTGACCTGCAAGACTGGCCTAGCTACTGAACCCCAAAAAGAGATTGGATGATGACCATGAATAGCAGAATCTCCCAGTTCTTTCAGAATAGTCCCTTACATCTGCATTAAGTGGCATATAGCTATCAGAAAGACACAGCGATTTTTACCCCTCAGCCATAAAAGGCTGCCGGGATATTGACATTTCGCTAACCAGGCACATGCCTACGTTTGTGAAGACGAAAACTTGAGAAGTGGGCAATGTAGGAGATTCAAGTTAATACCATAGGTGTATTTACTAAAATTTTCAAATCTCAGTGACCTCAACCAAGGTCAGAGGTCAAGCTTTCTGAAAATCTTTTGAATGTGATAACTTGAGAACAAAGCAGCAAAGGATTTTGAAATTTGGAGGTATCTTCAAAGACAATTCCAAGAACTTCAGTCAATTTGGAGCTCCTTCTAAAGAAAAGGAATACCGATCCATTCATTCTTGGGGATATACCTGGAGTGCCTACATGTTTGCAACACAAAAAGGTACTCACACCTCTACCTGACTGTGTTGTGGCTAAACATTTTAAGGCACACAGATCCATATCAAACAAAGCGATTTAGCTTGATCTACATCAACCTCGTGTTACCAGCTAAATCAAGAACCATATGCTAGAGCAGTGATTCCCAAAACGTGGGCCAGGGCCCCCTGGTGGGTCATACCTTAGTTTTAAAATTACTCACAGGTATGTTAAGTTACATATGAATATCATTTATTTATATATAAAGGGAATTTGAACAGGCTATAGCTTGTGGTTGGTTTGTGTTATTACTCATTACTCTGACCTAAATTTACTGCTCTCATGTTGAAATTTGTCACCGGTGGCAGGTGGTTCACCCATTGGCCTTAACACTTTGCATATAACTGGGTAGCAAACAACAACCAAAGATCTTCGGTTGTTTGGGCCCCATGGCATATGAGAAAGAATGCACAGCGTCTTTGACCAAGACTCGATCATGACATTTCCCAGTAGGAGCATTAATGGGTGATCTGATTGTTACTACACTTTCTCTCAGGCCGCAGATGGACACATCAAGATTTAGAGAAGTTCTTCAAATGGGCAATGATCTTTTGAAAAACAAAACCATGGTGTCTAGTGCCAAAAGCAGTTGGAAAAAACTGAAGTGCTCTCCTTCTGACTCCAATTCCATTAAAGGGCAGTCAGTCAAAAGAAAGATCTGTGATTGCATCCTCAGATTTATTTGCTTCAACAAAATGGAAAAACAAAACAAAACAAAGCAAAACTGCCAGACAGATTATAGGTGTGGCTTATGCCATAGCATCTTGTGGGGCCTGTAGCAACACAGTGGGCAACATCCTAGCAACCATGGTTGTGAACATCAGGGGCATCAACATAATTTTCAGGAGGAAGTGTGGGCTGGTGTGAGATTAAAAAAAAAACTGTGAAAATTGTGGGGATGGGAATAAAAGCATATGAACTGGCAGGAAAAGTGTACTGCCAAAGAAGGATGAACTCCAACATTTTGCTGGTTGAACTTTTCATCAAAGTCAGCATTATCTGTGATGCTCTATGGAATCCAAAAAACCTTAACACACACATCCACATGTTCCTCTGAAAAAGGATCTCTGGAACGCATCTGCAGTAGTTACCCAAAACCCCTTGGTCATGGGTGCTATCACTAGTGATAGAGAAATTGCTGAGAATATAGCCATGTCAGAATCACTTGCAAGAACCAAATCAAAAACTACCACGATATTCAAGCTAGAAAGAAGCTCAGCATAAAACCTAGAGCTTATTTTGGCAGTATTGATAACTTCATTGACTGGCAACAAGACGTTAACCTGAACAAGAAACTGAAGTTCCAGGCAAAGACAATTTCACCATGGCTTGAACCAGACATAATCCCCCGTGTAAAGAATGCACGATCTTAAAGAGCACATGGATGAGGCTGAGAAGAGACGTTCCAGACTTACGGAGGTGTGCCTGTGATGGTAGGCCACAGAGAATTTGAGGGCATTCCCTTTGATAGTGTTAACAATACTGGTGAGAGGAAGGGAAAGGCCAGATGTGCTACTAAAGCTACAGAGAACTCCACAAGATGGCTTTGGACAAAAGGGCAGATCAGATTAAGGGAAATAGACAGAGAAATGGAGAGTAACAAGGATCTAAGAATGTGTGTATGTAGTGTAGAGCAATTCAAGAGATGCACATACAGCTAGGATTAGAAATAAAGAGAAGGCAGCAAGATATTAAAGGTTGAAGGAAGAAAATATAGGAATAGGATGATGGATGAGCAAAAAAAAATCACATAAAGTTAATACTTTCAGTGGAAATTTGTGGGAGGGTGAAATACTATATGTTGCAAGTGGACACAAATAGCAGACACTAGGTTAAAATAACTAAATAGAGGGCACAGTGACTTGTGCAGGACAGGGTTATACAGCATAAATCTACTAATTTCCTACATTCCTCATTACAAGCAACTTGGCACAAGGAGTGCAAAGAGGAAGTCTGGGTGTATAATATTACATGACGCTGGAAAAACCACCTGATGAATGTTAGCAGTGATAGTGAAAAGAAATAAAATTAGAGCCTAGGTAGAAGAGGGTTGAATTCATTAAGGTACTTTTTCGGGAGATGAGCGCCTGACTTCAGCAGGCAACCCTCCTGTTCCAAAGAAAAGGTTCTACTAGTAAGGAAAGAGAGAGATTTTAAGATGGGTTTAGCAAAGCAGAACATGAACAATGAAGGGCTACTGATAGCAGTAATTCTGGGATGTATCAGGCTCATAAAGGGAAGCAGCCAGTGTTTCATCTTAATCTCCATTTCATAGCATCAACACTCTGTTCACAGTCACACTGAATAGTCTGCTTGTCTTTGAAATGCTGCTGAAATGGTGCCTTCACTGCCAAAATAATTTGCACGCTACAGCCAAAAAGTTTCAAATTTCAAAATTCTCTTCAAATGTCCTAGTGGAGCTAACCAAAATAGCTTCTATTTGACTGCCACAGTGGCATAGCAAGAAAGAAAGGAAGGATATAAATAAAGCAAGAAAGCAATCCTACAAAGCAATGAAGGTGTACCTAATTACATTATTTTAATGTCTGTTTAGACATTTTTTTTCTTCAGGACTAACAATTACCTGACAATTACAACAATCACATTTTGCATTTCCTCACGCAAACCTTAGTTCCTAACTCAACAGCACAGCTAATTAATTGTAGCCTCAAATAACATAGACTGTGTCCAATCAAAGTGACTGGCTGATGACTCAGAATCCAAATCACAGCGACCAAAACCGTATGAAAATCAGTGCAATAATCCCACTGGCTGACTGACAACTGCAGTATGGCTGAGGGACAGAGATTCAAGGTTTTAAGCCAATCCTGATTCCTGGCAGACTCTGGTGGGCTGTTAAAGCTGACAGGTCAGTGGCAGCTCACACCTGAACTGGCTTGACAAGTTTTTTTTTTGCCAATTTCCTCCCTTTCCCTTTACTGCCTCTCCTACAGATTCTTCTTTTTCCTATACAATGAGTATTTCCTGCTTTTCCTTTCTTCTGCACCTACCTCCTCTGTGAAATATAAAGACATATCCTAAGACTTTTCCATTAACAGTCATATATTTTCATCTACAGCTCCACTAAACCCACAACAATGAAAATGGCCAGAAGTGACAGATATTACACACTTCTTCGAGGCGTAGGGCAGACACAGAGAGCCCATGGCCTGAACTAAAGCGTTTATGCATTCGTGATCATGTTAGTGTGGTCAGTGAGAATCTAACAGGGTTCAGCTTACCACAGGCAGTCTGCAGCACTATATTCAGTAAGGCTGGCCAGAGCAGACTGGGCCCAATTAGCTTGAAGCCATCCTCTTCACATCACATCATTATTGCAGGAAGCCAACTGACATACATCCAGAAATACCATTTCCCAGGAGAACAGAAATCAATCAGTTAAAGCAGGATAGCAGTTCAATGAATGAAAAGACAACTGAGGAGTCAGGGCCTCTTTGTTGGTGAGTACTTGCTCAGTGTAATGTCTTCAACCTAGACAGAAAAAGAGGCATTTCAACTACAGGGTTGTTACTATGCCCTCCAGCATTACTGGAGTAAAATTAAGTTATCTGAAAACACATTATGTTCTAACACAACAAGTTAATGCTGGAGGACCTGCTCATGTCCACTAGGATTGATGCACATCAACTAGTGATAATTGCATATTATGGTGTGACTTGCTTTGAGCACAAAGTTTTCTGTTTTCTCAAGACTTATGGAAAGAATAAAGTACCAAGTTTGTGAATAAAGATAATGATCTTATTTACAATCCCAAGAGTACATGTAATAAAATAGTGAAATTAATGTCAAACCTTTCACGATCAACACAGATGTTCCATTTTCCATAATTATAATTATTAATTATTACTCTATTTTTCAATTTTTCTCATTGTCCCACCCCTCACAGCTATAACAAAACTCTGCTAGAACTCCTACATCAAGGCCGCACTTTAGTCTAAAAACCACATGAGCAAACCTGACTGTAGACACAAACAACCAATACAAAGAGAACTTGCGGTTGTCACAGTAAAAATGTTTCTGACCACCTGGAGGTGATCATTTAATGGCTGTAGGTGTTGAAAGACATAATACTGGATGTGTCTGTATCTATGATTGCCATTTCATTGTGGTAAAGTGTGAAGTGATTAATGAGGGGGAAAACTTCATTCCACAATAATACTGAACCCCAATCCCCCAAATCCCAGCTCATTTTACGCGTCACCAGAGCCCACTTTAACTTGGCCAAGTCGCTCATAATCTCACAGCTGTTTGAATGCCCCCCTTTTTGTTACACACATACACACACAGACTCGCACAAAAATGAATGCTTACACTCAAAACATCTGTGGACAGACACGAGTATTTGAACAAAACTTTACCAAGAACATGTGATTTTTACTGATTGCCGATTGTACGTTAATGTTATGATGCATGTAAGGGTCAAAAAAAAAAGCACTCAAGATGATGATTTTCTTTTAACAAAGCTTAAAAACATTCATATGAGAAAAAAGAAGGACGAATTTAGAAGCATGTGTTAAGAAGGCAAGCACACTACCCCAAATTACAAGTCTATATCTGGCCACGCATTATTTGAGTTTTTCATTCATAAAAAGCAGCTTTGTGTGTTTTGTTAGCCTCTGCATGCTTGTCTCACTACAAGTGGATGAGTCTGGTTTGATGAACAAAAGAGACTCAGAGAAGCCCGTGAATACTTGTGTTTGAGCAAGTGTGTGTGTGTGCCTGCATGTGTGTGAAGGACAAAGAGACCAGCGAGTCCAATTTGCAGTCTCGCAGTTGTACTAAACCAATAAAATGACCAAGTTGGGTTAAAAAATACATAAATAAATAAAAAACTGTGGAGATGCTTCAAAAAGGCCATGGCAATAAGGGTACACGAAGCTCAAGGTGCTATTACCATCATTTTAAACACTAGTCCTTTTGTTTCTTTCATTCTGTCATCAGTAATGTCATCCTTAAAGACTTGGGAACAACATTCAGTACACACCAGCAAATGTCAAAATCAACAGCCAACACCCTCCATTCAGGCTGTGCAGGAAAACTCTCCAGGTCTTCTAATGAACTTTGCTAGTTAGTGCCACCTAGACCAGCTAGTACAGCAAAATGCAACTTAATCTATGGAGCTTTTTGGAGTTCTCTTGTAAACAAACAGTGTTCAAATTCACTATTAGTCAGCAAAATTCAATGTATGTACGTATCCTTGAGGTCTAACAACCACTTTTCCTTTCTTATTGGAAAATGCATTTTCTAAAGCATTTCAAAACATGCAGCACTGACGTTCATGTTCACTAGCCTGGACCCTTTTTCCTCTTAATATTTAATGGTACATTGCTGCGTGGCTAAAAGTAGAATCTATAATACTGTATATAAGAGCAGACACACCACTGTGTCTGCATAATAAACTCTTTATGTATTCCATGCTTGAAAAATATTTTATATGTAAAAGCTTTTGGCATTTTGGAGTATGACTGAATTTACCAATATATCAATGTCATCCGTCAAAAAATAAAATTTTAACTCTGATATGAAACATTTGCATTGTTTTTTGGACATTTTGAAACATAGGTGATTTAATAAACTGTCGGACGTAGACCTTGGTAAATTGTTAAATTAAATCCCAGGACAGAGAAATGCAACTGGGAATTGATTTCCCTTGGGATGGAGTGCACTTTGAGCATGTTTATGCTTTCAGGTGGTTGCTTGTGTTCTTTAATGGGAAAGTATGAGCATGTTTTCTCCTAAAATATTTTCACCAGAACAAACGTCTTGCACTGTCATCATTTAACATAAAGGGCCACAGATTCCCCAAAGCCATGTTTGTAATTACAGTGAACATCGCTCAGGGAGGAGGAGGAGACAGGGGGTGAGAAGGCAAGCAGAGGTGAGGTGAAGAGAGGAAAAAGAGAAGTGGAAGGGCCTCAGGCTGTCACATAGTTGTGGCTAATTCTGTTTGTTGCCATCATGTCACTGAGCCACTATTGAGTGTGTCTGTCTGAAGAAATGGGAGAAGAAGAGAGAGGGGTTGAGAAACTGTTTGAAACAATTGCAGCTTGACGGATGTTGCATTCTGCTCCCTGTGAAACACTCTGTATACTGTATACTTGAGTAGGGGACAGAGGCATCAGCCGAACTCCACAGCAGCAAATCTCTGCTGGATCACAAGATCATTCAGGAAACGCCAAGCCATTGCTATGCCCTCCTCCTCTTATATTCTCCCTTGTATGCCAGTCGACAAATTGTTCCCTCAAAAGAAGAGCGCTGGCCGCAGATGAAGTGGAACAATTAATTTCACGCTTGTCCTCCTTGCCTCAAAAGCATGTTGGTCTGAGTCCTGTGTCTGGTGGCACAGAGACACTCGCCAGAGATTGTAAAACACACACACACACAGATAATGTAAATAAACTGTAAATTCTAATCAAACACACATTAGTGAAAGAGATCTTTAAAGATCTTTTAAAAAGGCAGGGATCATAAACTCCTCTCAGCTGGCTACCGCACCTTCCCTGCTCCCCCGCATGCCGTAACCCAATCTATCAGCGCAGGCGAATGGAGAATTAATCATTACATGGACATGTCTCAAAATTCGATCAATACACTTTGAACGAATGGGGAGGAATGTGAAAACACATGCATGCAACCACAGCCTTGACAGACCACTCCGTCATATAGTGAGAAGAGAGCAGGGCCTAAAAGGAAATAGATAAGCAGCTAGCTGGATTCAGTTTCATTGCGCGCAGTTGCTGTTTGGCTCCTCAACTTTTAGCACATGGCACAGCACCCGGTAAGAAGCTGAAACCAAACCAAATGGATTTCTTTTTTTGGTTCAAAAATAAAGATCCTCATATCTAAGGCCATTAAAGAAGAGATAAACATACAGTAATACACTGTAACAAATAAACTGTTTTGCATTGTGCTTCATTACAATGTTCCAAAATTCTGGTGTGTTTTAGCTATAAATGTTCTGTTATTTCTAAATAGTTACTAATCCTGTAAGTCTGTTTTTAGACATACAGACTTTAGACAGTGGTGACAACAGACATAAAGTGCATTATTATTATTAATGCAATTATTATTATTAATTCATAATTGGTTGCTGGTTATGTCTATAACTAAAATTGAGGACAAAGGGAACAATTAAGTGAGCCACAATATGTTTATTGTTTCAGGGTTGTTGTGCTTTCCCAGTGTCACTGAGTATAAGAAAGGGGGGAACTGGAAGGATTATCTAAATAAATGAATGCAATGAAAACTCCCAAATAGATAATGTGTTATTTTTCTTTAAACTTTTTTTGAACTTCTTGAATATATGATGAATGTCTGTGCTGCAATGTTTGTAGTGCAAGGCAGACACAAAAATGCCAATACACTAGTACTTCTAGACCTGACTGTAAATTTGTTTTGACAGAATCCACAAAAAAGACATTACTTTGCTGTAAAAAAATAAAAAATAAATAAATAAATAAATAAATAAATAAATAAATAAATAAATAAATAAATAAATAAATAATAACACTTATAGAATTTGCTATTTGTCTGTTGCTGTTATTTTGGTTTTTTTGCCAGAAGTCTGCCACATTGAACACAGGCCCCAAAGATTTTTTTTTGTCCTGAATTTTTATTAGAATTTTCCTGATAAAACTCTTTGAATTGTATCTTAAATGAGCACTTTAGAAGTAGAGATGATTAATAATATTTTAAGTGATTCGACATCCATAGAACGAAAAGTTACTTGTGTTATTTTTACATATAGCTACTTCAACACAAGCAATCCAGAAGCAACTCCTGACTGTGTGCTGCATTCATACAGTGTTTAAAAACTGCCTGGAGGCTATTGAGAAGAACAGCTGTACACTAACACAAACACACACATAAGGCCTTATGGCATAGCTGGTAGAGATGCTCAGGAGTTTGTCCCAGGGTGCACTGCGCCTGTTAGGTATGCACCATTGCCCCGCATAGTGGGTGCCAAATCTGAGCTCTCTCTAATGACCGACATCTTTCACTGTCCTCACATGCCACACCATTGTGGTCTACCCCCCACCTACATGCACACACACACAAAAACAGAAGCTCCTGGCTAATCTAAGCCAGCGTGAAAACATATCTGCCCCCGAATAATGCATTTTTGAAGAAAAGGCAGCCTTTGCCTTAAACCTTATAAGTACAAGGAGTACATAATCTTCACTCTTTTTTGGGAAGCCTGATACAGTTCACTAGAAGCACAATGGTACCAGAATATGGTCTAATCTGATCACAGAAAACTGATTAATAGTCCACCACCTATCTGTAAATGCTTGAATTGAGTTGGTTTCAACAAAGTCCTGGAAAATATTTTTCATGCTTAGCAACACATACAATGTGGCCTGCTGCTTCCCAATTCCACTCTATGTATTTTCACAGTCTCAGATTGATTTCAGCAGCAGCTAGCGTGAAAGTGGAATGAGAGAGCAAAACATTGTGGTGGATATATAAAGGCAATATTCATCCTTGCAAGTGGAGCTTTATTACACTTTCTGGACTGCAGTTTCATTTGAGTTTGCTTTGAAGCCCTCAAAAAGAAACGGGGGGAAAATAAATGTACCACATACGGCTGGCAAGAATACTGCTGAGAACCGCAGAACATTTATCAGTAGACACCATGAAGTTGAACTGAACACATAAACATAATGAACAATTTGATGTAAGTGTTGAACATAAGGTAATGATGTTGTACTGTGCTCAAATGAGTGGGTTAAACAATATACACAAAGTCTACAATTCACTTCATATTTACGGTTGAAGCAAAAGAAGTCTTTGTAGGGTATCCAGTACCCTAGTCTTTTGCCAGCCTCTAAAAGATGCAGGCGCCAGGATTTGAAAAATTTGACAGATTGCAGTTGCATTGGCAAACATCACTGTCAAGCTAACAGGACCTTCTTGTGTTCATGTCCTGAAGATCTTGTTTCACATCATCTCCCAGGAGCACACTGGGCTGAGATATATGCGCATCACAGAACGCAACTGCTTTTGCAAGCGTTGAGATGTTGTCTGCTTTGTGACTAGTTGAAGAAAGGCAGGAGTGTGGTCATGCATGAAGTCAGTATATCAACACTGTTAAGGCCATGTAACAGCAACCAGAATGCTGCAGACGTTGTTTTATAACATATTCATCATGTGGTTTCAGTGCTTGTTGTTATTTGTCTTAGCTGCCAACACTGAAGCCCATGAACTTCTCTCATGGACACTGGGTGGATACAGCAATGCACCATCTGATTTTTTTTCCCCCCACCAGCTACCACTGCTCGCTACAAAGAACAACCCTAAAAGCAAACACTATATGTTTTTCAATATAAAAGCAAAATAATATTTTAAAAAGGAAGCTTTCAAAATTGAATTCAAAAATTCTACATAAAAATATCATATAATGTGAAGAGTTTTTAATAAAATATTTTGTGTCAATTACTTTTTTTACAGCATGATAATCAGTATTTCTGCTCAATTATGACAAAACAAAAAGCTTGCAGACATGGTGGATACTGCAGTACAACATGCTAATGTTGCTAACAAGATTTATATCTTTTTGGTTCGGCAAACTTTGGGGACTTTATATAGACACTTCACCTCAACACTTGACAGATACAACTAATCTTGACTGTAAAAATAAATTCTTTTTCTAACTGCGCTCTGTGTTTCACTATGGGAATCGTCTTGTTGTAACCAACTACAGAAGCTCCAATGACACCACATCTGTTTATGGCAGCCCTATCCAGCCGTGCTCAGGGCTCCGCTCTCTCATTTTAACACCTTTTAACTCTGTACTCAATCTCCCCTTTTTCTTACATTGAGCTTCCTCAGTACGTCTAGGCTAACTTGGTTTGATGCTTAACAGTTCTCAGGCATCCTGTAGAGGAGTACAATGCGACGTACTCCTCTACAGGAGGAGTTTTCCGGTTCCAGTCTGGATTGTGCTGAGTAAGACTATAAGTGTACTTATAAGCTGTGTCCCAAAACCTCGGCCGCATCCTTCGGAGGACCCGGCCTTCGCGGTCTATGTGGGCCGGGTCCTCCAAAGGCCAAGATGGCTCGTGCTAACATGTTACAGCGAGCCTTTCCTTTCAGTGTATGGCTAGCATAAGCCTAGTAGGCCAAAAGCTGTGTTAGTTTCACACTAGCTATAGGTTGTTAGTCAACCTCAGGGTGTGGTTAGCGTTGGGTTGCTAGCTTAATTGGCTTGCATTATTTTGTTATCTTCATTGGCTAACAGAGCTCAGCTAACGTGTCATAACAAGCTGACTCCTGTGGCGAGTAGCTCGGAAGCCTAACATGTTGTGACAAGCCTAGTGTAGCTTCGTCTTACCCCTTCCCATTAGTGATGGCTACAACTTCTACCCCTGCCAAATGTCCAGAACCAACGGCCAAAGAAGCTGCATCCCGCCCATGCCTCGCATCATGCGGTGCCACAATTTCGGGCAGGGACCTACATCCAATGTGCATCGTTTGTATGGGCACTAAACATGCCAAACTAGACACATTGACATGAGACAGGACATACAGAGTAAAACAGGAAACACAAAACACAAACAAAGACACAGATGCAGATGCAGAGACACAGGCTTTACATAGGGAACTAACAATGAAGGGACACCAAGGTAGGGATAACAGAACATAGAAACAGAGGGAGCACAAGGAAACACGAGGGCCAGGGACCTGAATCAATACATAAAAATAACAACAACCTAAAACGCTGGGTGACTGACCCAGGGCCATGACAGATATCCATCGTCCACAAGCCACCACAAGCTGGACATTATGGAAGAAGAGTCCCCGCTCTTGCCCCCATTGTTCGAGGACCTCCTCAACCAAAACTTGGGCAAGCTGGGTGGCGAGGGCAATGCGAACTCTGACTTCCACAACCTGGAGGACATGATTCCATGTCCATGACTCCACCTTCCTTGCCCAGCAGTCTAGGCCACCAAGTACAGCCGAAGTTGCATCCCCGGTGGAGAACATTTTGTACAGAGCTGAGCAAGGTATCTCATGGTCTGCAGCCCAGGATGCTGAAAGGGCAGAATGCGACCTGTTTGACGGCAAGAGGCTCCCACTAGCAGCTGCTATGAAGGGTAGGAAAAGTGGGGCCAGAATGTAGACAGGAACGGGAGGTCCGCAGTCTGCCCACCAGATCAAGGTAGAAAATCCAAGACCTTGCAACAAGCATTCCTTTGCAGCATCTGCTGCAAAGAACAAACCATCACACTCCAGAAACAGAAAAAAAAACAAAAAAACGCTCAGCCTAGCATCACGGCAACATTCTGTGTCCCTCCTCTGTTGGAAGGTGTTGGAAGGAGTAACCAAACCAATCTGAGTTCAATGTTCAGAGTTTTCAGAAGTTCCCAGTTCACTAGGAGCACTCTCTCAGTCCCCATCTCCTCTAGTTCAGGGAGAGAGACTCATGGACAATTCGCACAATGTCACCAAGCTCTACTAAGCACTTTGTCGGTGTCACCAAGCACTGCTGAGAGTCACCAGACACTTTATTGTGTTTTGGGGGTAACAAAAGAAATGAAGTGAGCATTTCTGTAACCAGACAGTTCGCCAAGGGCAGAATGTACCCCCTTTTTCAAAAGAAACTGAAGAGAGCATATCAGAGAGTCCGGTGCCGTGATGAATCACTTCACAAGGCTTGGTTTCACAATGAACCTGGAAAAAAGCCACTTGGAGACTGGACAGTGTACTCAGTATCTGGGGCTCAGCGTAGACTCTTATCGTCTCATCCTTCACTCACTGTCTCTCCCTTTTTCAGCTGGGAAACGTAACACATGATTCAAACTCTGTCTTGGCCTCATAGCGTTCAGTAATATTTGATTTGTATTTGGGGCTGCTTATGACGAGGGATTTTCAGCGGTGGATCACATCTCTACGGGTGTGCCCTCAGCGCCAATCTCAATCACAGTGTAAAAATAACACTGTGATGTATCATGACTCCCCAGCCGCGGAGGACCCCACCAGCGCTCACTGCGAGGTTACCTTATGGGGCGGTTTCATCCAGGGTGACTCTGACCACAGATGCATCCTTGTCAGGTTAGGCTGTAATTATGATGGCTCTGGCTCCCATAAATGTGCTGGAGCTCCACGCAGTGCTCTTGGCATTGCAGCATTTTCTGCCATGTCTCCAGGGGCAACATGTTTTAGTGAAAACAGACAACTCCATAGTAGTCGCAAAACATGGCTCTTTACTTTTCGAACAATTCACGTGGCAGGTATTCTATACAGGGGAACATAGTGTTCGGTGAATGGAGACTGCACCCGCAGGTGGCAGAGCCGATATGGCACAGATATATCCGGGCTTCCGTAGACCTCATCGCCTCACGAGAAAACACACGTCGTCCACTGTTTTTCTCCCTGTTAGACGCAGATGCCCCGCGGGGCGTGGATCTGCTGGCCCACCCACGGTCAAAAACACTGCATTATGCTTTCCCCCTGCTCAGCCTGATCTCTCCAGCATTAATCAGAGTGAGGGATCAGGGGATGTCACTAATTTTAATAGCTCCACAGTGGCCCTCCAAACACTGGATAGCAGAAATCATTCAGCTTCTAGCGGATGAGCCATGGCCACTCCCAATCACAAGGCCCTTCTGTCTCAGGCGCACAGGGAGATATACCATTCTCACCCACACCAGGTGGCTCTCTGGGCCTGGCCTATGAAAGGTGGAATTTGGAATTTGTGGGCCTGCCGCCAAAGGTTATTAAAACCATTCAGAATGCTAGAGCCTTCTCTACCTGCTCCAGTGGTAAATGGTGTGTTTTGCTTTTCATAACACCAAAAGTGGTGCTATGAAAAGCAGGTAATCCTTTTTCAGTGCTTGGTAATGGAGCTGCTGTGTTTTTTTCAGGATTTGCTAGAAAAAAGGAGCAGCTATTTCAGTCTGCCATGACTGGTTTATTGATAAATCTGCTGGTCAAGCACCCTCATGTATGTCACTTCATGAGGGGAGCGCGTCATAAGCTTCCAGTCACTAGACCACTGGTCTCGTTATGGGATCTGTCAGTCATTTTAGATGCCCTCTCTCACCCTTTTGAGCTCATTGAGGCAATTGGTTTGAAGTTTCTTTTAAAACTGCTCTGCTGTTGGCTCTAACCACAGCCAAGCGAGTGAATTACAGGCTCTGTCAATTTACCTCTCCTGTTTGCAGTTGTCTCCTGGATTCACTAAAGCGTGTTTGAGACCCAACCCAAACTTTGGGTGATGGAAACATCATACAGGTGATCCACAGTAGAGCTGCTGGCATCCC
>VURO01014280.1:17643-29522 GCA_015108175.1 Pelvicachromis taeniatus | reverse complement strand
GTGGGGGAGGGAAAAGAAAAAAAAAAAAAAGTTGCCATTCGGGTGCTCTTCTCCCTGCTCAGGGGTCACAGAGTCACAAATAGACACAGATTCATGTGACCTGAAGCCAGGCCAGGAAAGACACCATCATTCAGTAAGTGAGAGAGACTGCCACAGAACCACCCCCTATGAATCATTTCACAAAACCACAGGGGGAAGCACCCCACAGGATGCCCACTCCCCTGTTTAAACCACACTCATGAGTTCAGATCATAACTGACACGCTTAAGCTGTGAATGCATTCATTTCATCCGTTTTCTACTCCAGCTCCTGTGAGACACCATCACCCACGTGGTGCCATTCAAGAGCCCATTACAACAGCCAACACACGTACATACACACACACGTGCTCCTTTACAACCACGTGTCCAACGATTTATCACAAAGTTGTCTAAAAACGTAGCACTACTTTATTCAGTGTTTCCCTTCGACGAGACTTCAGCTTGATTATTGTTTGTTTTCAATCACAAAACCGAAAAGAAGCGATGCGGCAACGGTTTAAATGTGAAGAGCAGGAAGGAGAAAAGGCGTTCAGAAACAGCGTTATTAGCACCAAAATGTTTCCATTAGTCAGCACTCTTCTCCAGCTGAACCGTCTTGGGTATAAGAGCGCCAAAACGTGGCGCTAAATTTAATTTAAATGAACAAAGGACACATGCGGTCAAGACGTAACGAAAGCGCCCGTCTGTCTGCCTCCATTTTTCTACCTCTTAAGATTCTTTTAAGGTATAAAAACGAACAACGGCATCGTAACTTTACATAATACCACAAATCAGCATCCGTTACAACATCAACGTTATTTTTAAGCAAATTCGCCTTTTTTACGCTTAACCTGAAGCCGGTTTCAAACTACCGTTACTGACAATAAAGGTAAAACAAGCGACTGTCAGGTCGCTCATTGACTGCAGTGCTGCTCATTGACTGCAGTAATATCTTACCTTACCGGAGTCGGTCGACTTTGTTTCCTTACCCACTCTGTCCACACAACTAAGACATGTGTGTGAAGAAGACCCGCCTACGTGGCGTGATCAGCCAATCGCATCATTCATCTTAACACCGAACGACAAAAAAAGGCGCACAGGGGAACGCAAATAAGCCGGTTATTGAGTCAGCCCGCCAGGGTATAAAAACAAATGTCTGTAATTAAAATGAGCCCAGACACAACACGAAAGCATCCTTTTGTCACAGTCTGTGAGTCTGGCTCTGACCCGTTCAAGTTTTCTGTATTGTTTTTAATTTGTAGTTAAGACTTATGAATTTTAGAGCTTTTTCGTTTCAGCACTATCCGTAGTTTTAGTTTAGGTCAGCTTTGATTTCCATTAGCATCATAGTTGTTGATAAGTTAAACATCTAGTGTGCAGCTGTACTTTTTTCATAAACAATGAATACAAAAATTACTCATAACAAAAGTGTTTCTACGCTGTAATTTTTTTTTTAATAAAAAAATATAAATTTGTGCAAACACACTATAAAATGTTATGGCTAGGCAAGTCAACTGCACTTTCAAAATCGTCCCTGAACAGCACACTATGAAGGCTAATCAGTGAGGAGGCGGAGGAAGCCTGAGTATTTGATGTGGGACTACATTAAATGTAGAAAGTCTGCCGCCCAATACTTTCTGGATATGTAATGCCAACGTCTGTGACTGTTTTTGAAATATCCTTGGTGAGTAATCATATCACTACTGACATGACTGGCACAACCAGAAATGTGGCGATAATGTCACTTTAAAGGAGCAGCTTATGGTACAAATGAAACAGAGTGATGCCAAATCCAGTAATACAAAAGGACTTGCCACAGCACAGCGCAGGTCTTCTTTGTTTTTGCTATAAGAATTCAGAATTATAAAATAACAATGGAAAAAAAAAACCCAGAAGTAAGCAAAAATACCACAAACAAAATATATATTAAAAATACTTCAAAGCCACCACCTTTTGCTTTGATAACACCTTTGCAGAGCCAGCTTCATGAGTCTTGAGGGGTTTTCCACATTTGCTGAGCGAGCACTTGCTGGCTGCTTTTCCTGCAGTAAAACTCCTCCCAGAACCCAGTGATCCTAGTGATTTTGGAGGCATGGTGATCCGGCACAGCACTCCATCATTCTGCCCTTTGGTCAAAAAGCTTTTTCAAGGCCTGGAGGTGTTTTTGAGTCATTGTCCCATAAACAGATAATGATCCAACTGAACACAGATGGCGTTGCTGCAGGATATTAGAAATACAATCCTTTTTAAGTGTTAAAAAGCCATCCTGTTACAGTTGTTGTGAATTCCTGGTGGCTAAAATGGTTTTAGCACCAGTTTGTAAACATGCTTTTTAATGCTGTAACGCTTGGTCCCGGCCAATAGAGGAAATGCAGGTTTTGGCATTTCAGTGTTAGCTTAATTATTCAGCCTCAAAGATTGCCTCTTACTCCTAATGCTGCATTCACACCAAACGTGAAGCAGAGTTTCTGAAAGGCACAGTTACATAGAGGGAAACTGACGCAAACCCATCAGCTGGAATTCTCCCATAGATGAAGAAAAGAAATGTAATGTGTCTTCTACTTGAAGCATGAGAAGCAATGATTTGGACTCCAATCACAAAGTTCGGCAACCCTAATTAATTTATAGTTTGATCTTATTCTCTGATGCAGATGGAACTCAGTATGTAAGCCAAAAACAGAACTTGTACAATTATAATTCTTGAAAGAGTTTGAAAGCCAATATTTGCTAAGAGCATCTTTATTCCTCAGCACTGCCATTCTCTTAGACAAGCTAGTAATTTCTTAAAGTAGTCTTCAGGAATACTTCTCCAGGCTTCTTGAAGGAGATTTAAAGCTTTACTTTGAATGCTAGTGTCACAGCTGTGGAAGCGGCCGTGTGGTGTAGAGAATGAGGACCCAGATGCTGGCACTCATTGAATGCAGGTGAGTGGTTTATTTACAGTGAACTGGGAATGAACAAACCTGAAACATGTTGCAAGCAGACACATAGGATGAAGGGCAGAGACATCAGTAATGCAGAAACACAGACAGACCGACCACCAGCACACGCAAACACACATTATATATACACACCGAGGCAAACGAGGAAACAACACACAGGAGGGAGATCCTCATTGCCTGACGAGCCCAGAGACACAGAGCTTCAAAGTAAAACAGGAAATGTATACTGACAGAACTCAGGGACATGAAACAATAATAATAATAATAATGAACACAAAATGCTGGGTCACTGACCCAGCACCATGACAGCTAGCTGCTTTTTGCTCCGTTTTCTATCAAGATGATCCCACACTGCTTCAGTAATGTTGAAGTTTGGCCTCTGCCAATCCATGACATGACTTTGTCATGCAGAAAAATCAAGCTTTTGCCAGAAGGACACTTTTCAGATGGTATCAGTTTATTAAAATCTAACACTTCTTTCTGCACAGCTCCATCAGTTTTGACAAGATCCCCAACACAACAGGCTGAAATGCAGCCCCAAACCATGCCAGACCGTGCTGTAAACGCTCATTGTTGCACCTATCCTGACCTCCTCCATATATACTGACAATGATTTCAACCAAAATGTTTCAGTTTGGAGTAATCACTCCAAAACACCTGTTTTCAATCACTGTTGCTGATTTTCAGTCCAGTTATTGTGTAATTTGGCATACCTCAGTCTTTTCTTCCCGTTTCCCTTCCTTATTATTGGCTTCTTGACAGCCACTGAGACCATTTGTGTCAGGTCTTTGCAAGACTGACACGACTTTCAGATAATATCTACCACTTTTTATTTTATCCTCTGCTTCTTCAGTTTCTCAAATCCCAAAAAGTTGATTCAGTTCATCTGGACGTAGCATTTTCAGTGGGAGAAACATTTCATCACTCATCCAAGTGACTTCTTCAGTCTCAGCTGACTGCAGGTTTCCCCAAGCTTATAAGAAGCACATTTGCATAATGACTGAAACTAGCACCAGTTGCAAACAATAAGCTGTGAGGTCAGTTCTTTGGTCATTTATATGCAAATATTCATGACCATTGACAACCACTGATCTTTTGGGATTTCCTTACCTGGATGATTGAGCATGCATCAAGACAGTTTTCTCAAATGTTTTAAGGATTCACGTTACTGAGAAATATCTCGTTTTCAGCTAATAGCTCTTTGGGAATCACCTTGTTGAGGCAACCACTTTTTTTTAATCTGTCAGATTCTCTCATCATTGGTATTTTCTGTAGATTTAACTAAAAATGGGAACAAATTATGCATTTTGTGACCAGCTGCTGGTAACAAAGTGTCTAAATAAACGGTTTAAAATTGGATCGTAGCTAAGTTTTTTATTATGTGTAGAGACAACAGTGGTTCATCGCATGAGTTGGCACATTTTATGCTCGAGTGATTCATGGGTCAGTGTTAAGTGGTTTAACAAACAAAACAACAGTCTGGTCAGACACAAAGACTGGACTGACAGCGAGTGAAAAAGCAGCCAATATCCAAAGACAAACTCTTCAGAAAGATCTTCAGAAAGCCTGGAGACCGCTTTAGAAAATTACAAGAAAAGTCTGGCTCCTTGGTAACAAAATAAAGAAATAACTCAAGAGTTTTGCAAAGTACTGTATTTTCAAAGCTGACAATACAAATAGTTATCAATAATTCATTCTGTGTTAAACATGGAAAGATTTGTTTTAAGTAAAAATGTACCATAAATTATTTACCATGCATTACTAATATTCACACTTACCTACAGTGTCTTCAGATGCAAAGATACAAGGCACAGGAATTATCCCTGAAAGCCAATGCTGACCAAGTTTAACAGTCTGTGGCATATAGAGAAGGACAAAGCACCCACAGCCAAGATGAGAAAGTCAGAGTATTCCTAAAGAGCCGTACTTGTGTAAAACAGTTTCTGTCCTGATGAAAAGATGGACCCAGATGGAATCAGTTATTGCTGTTGTGCAACACTTTGGCCTGTTGTTTCTCTAAAAAATACAAACATCTTACAGAATCTTTTAGAGAACAGCTTTGTCTCAAGAGTGTGCAAAAAGTGACACCAGAATCTAATTTCATCATAAGACGTGGGCCGTTGTTTGTGGACATTTTTGTGTCGAGCCTGGATACACTTAACGCTGGCCCCTGCTGTTTACTCATATAGTTGTGGTAGGTACACAGTCATCCACACCCTGTCTCCCCTCCGTCTAAAAAAAGCTTGCCGCGGTTTCGGACAGAAACCATCTGTGACGGAGAACAAGTCTGCCTGCTTCCCTGCTAACCCAAACCCAATGAACGAGGAGGAGCAAAGAGGACTGAGGGTCCACTGTCTCTCTCTCTGCTGGTGTGAAGACACAAAACTGCACAGCATTTCCATCACTGGCCTTTTGAATGTATTTTTGTTACTATATATGTCTGTCTTGTTTACTGGCTTGTGTAGCCAAAGGAGAAAGTCAGTTAGCAGCTTGTCAGTGCTGTAGGGCACCAAGCTAACTGGATTTTTCCATGAAGAGGAGTAAGACCGCGAGGGAGGAGGAAAATAAGAGAAAGGGAAAAAAAAGAGAATGTGGGTTCTGTGAGAGACCTCTTTCATGAGGCAATGCTGAGCGTGCATGCAGAGATATCTGACATGTAACGTGGGAAAGATAAACGCAGGTGACAAGCAGAAAATTGGGATCAGAGAAAACAGCCACAACTGTAACCCAACGGGTGTGCATGTTTGTGGTCTTTGGCAATAAGTGACTCCTTTAGAGCGCCTGCGTGACATCTGGCAGAGGCGGTTTTTGCCTGCACAAGCTGAACATGCAGCCAAAGCCACCTTTCATATTGTCAATGAGAGCCTGAAAAAACAATCAATGGCCTTCTTCTTTTTGTTGTGTCGCTGTCAGATGAAATACTTAACCCCTTCACTTCCTGCTGACCCACAAACAGCTTCCTTGTTTTGCCATTTTTAGAACAAAAGTTCAGCAAATAAACAAAACATGTCTAATTCGAGAACATCTTGTGAAGTTTGTGGCATAAGAGGTGCACGCAACGGGAGGAGGAGGGCATGACATGAATGGGCTGGAAGTGGCTTTCTGACCACATACTGAGATTTAAGAAGACAGTGGTAAAGAAAGGAATTCCAGTGGATGGCCTTACAAAGCAGAGAGAGTAAGCTCTCTATGGGAGGATGAGGATTTTAAGACCTGGCTCCATTTTTAGGGGTTAAAATTTGGACTGAAGCGATAAAGGCAAACAAACAAAGAGAAACTCCTCAGAAAGGTATGTGAGAGTGAAATCCCTCCTTATCATTACCTCAGAATCCCCTTCAAACTCCCAACTGAGTGCGAGTGGTTGCAAGGGTCACGCGCTAGTATGAAATCCCTGTCACAATGGCCCATCAAAAAAATCAGCTACAGCACAGACAAGGAATTCCCCTCAATCCAGAGGTGCACTCAGGGACAAGGTTTTGAAACCGTCCATTATGGGATTCACATCTAAATCTGACAAATTTAAAACTGGCATTCGTCCCAAATTGTGCAACTTGAAGAGTTGGTGTTCACATTCTCCTGTGTGACCATGAAATAAAACAGAAAGCATCAGACTTTAATTTGCTGAATTCCCTTCAATCACTCCTTCATATGTCAGTAACTTGGTATGTATACGTGTTGATAAAAGCTTATCTCAGCTTACCTAAAGAAATGAATCACCCCTGCAAATAAAAATGATCTTTTCCATCAATCACTGAGCTCATTTTTCATTTCAGGATGGACAAACAACATGAACATTTATACGAAACTGAAGACGGCCTTAAAACAAAACTGAAGTTAATTTATGTCAGTTTCGGCAGGACTTAGTTTTCCACTGAATTACATGATGTTAAAACAAAGAAATCCTTCATTTTACAAGGTGTATTTGTTTTCTGTACACAGAAATCCACAGAGTCCATCCACCTGGAATGAACACACGTGGAGAAGAGAGCGGGAAGAAGTCGGGGGGTTAGGCACCTTACTTAAGAGCACTTGACACTAGATCTACTGAGATAGCGGGCACCCACCCACACTACCCTTTCTCACACTACCCTCAGTCACAGTTTCCCCTCAAAAAACAGTTGCAAGTCTGTTCTGCACATGCGGAGGCGGAGGACTGTGTGAGTATGCATTCTTGTCATTTCTACATTTCTATTATATTTGAAATTAATTTGCGTAGTAACAGATTTATTCTGATGACAGGACAGAGTCCAGTTCTCTAGAAAGAGCTGCTGTTATCCTGGGAAACGATGTGGTGCTAAAAAAAAAAAAAGCCCAGAAATATGGTTCATAACAAATGGCAAATGCTTCTCAGGCATTAAAGGTCAACATTTATTACATTAAAATGTTTGCAGTGCATATCTAACTAGGGTTCCAATCCCAATATGGTCTAAGGAAGGGTTTAGCAACCTGCAGCTCTGAACCCAGTGGGGGTGGGGGCCTATGTGCCTTACTTAAGAGAAAGTGGCCATTTTTTAAACCCTTAACCAGTCTATTGTATGGCTAACACATTATTGACTCTCACATCTACATCCAATTTAGAATCACCAGTTAACCTAACATCTAAAATCCATGTTACTGGACCTCTGCAGGAAGCCAGAGTAACATGCAAATTCTGCAGGATCGAGGACCTTCTTCCTGTGACGCAGCAGTGCTAACCAGTGCACCACCATGCTGCCCCTAAACACAAACAAACATTCAAGAATACTGAACAGGAAATCAAACCTCAAAGCATAACAAGTCCCAGGTACCAAGACTTCAAGCCATGAGTTGCATTCATGTATCATCATCATCATCATCATCATTCAGATGAAAATTGCAGTTATCATGAAAGATAGAAAGGTGTGTTTAGCCAATCTCTGCTAAATCAAGGCAAGAACGTAGTGCGTGGCACATTAACCAACCTATCAAACACATACACGTTTTCCCCACTCATTCCAGAACTTTATCCACACAAGCGCTATCATACAAAGCCTTACCACAAAGCTCTATAATGGCTAATAAGAAGCACTAAAAACAAGTGCATCCCTGATTGAAGCTACTCCAGCAAGTCTCCTCTGTCCTCCTGATGCAATCTAGGAACTGATTTCATTAAACATGACACACTGACACACTGAAATTGCGTTACATGTCACAAGCAAGAAGACAGAGGAATCAAGGAGGCACAAATTAGAGCGATGACGAAAGCTCTCTGCCTCTATGTCAAAACTGAGCAAATGGTCTCTGAATATCGCCAGTGCGGGGGTTTTCTAAAAGGTCAGTCAATTATAAGTGAGCTAAAAGTGTGTTTTAATGTAGGAAAAAGGACAAAGTGCATAGAAAAAATAAAATAAAATCCCTGTGACGTCACAACATGTGAGGTAAGGTTAGTGTCTTTACAACTGCAGTAAAGTTGAACAATCTCGTCATCCTGCACATGATCTAAACTGCAGCTTAAATCCATGACTGCGTGCGTGTAAACATATATGTGTTTGCATGTAGTCGCCTGTGTTTTCTTTGAGTATCTACTTACATAACATCATCTGTGAAAACACCTCAGGAAATCTGAATTCCCCAATGACAGAAAGCTGTTCCAAGACTTTAGGTCGGGAGTACATTTCGTTATCAGATCATGACCATCTATAGATCTACTCTTCTCCTTGATGTTGTAATGTCATCAGTTTTCGCCCAGGCCCTGCTTTACATCTTATCAGGAGCTAACAGCCATCCTGTTGGTCTGTCCCCAGAAGGAAAATAATTAAGCAGAGGTAATCAGAGGCAAAGGCTTTATTTTTTTAACATTTTGGAGGTCTGTTTTCTGTGGTGTGGTTGCCCATTTGAAACCCAGTACTCAATTGTTCTATATTTTCCAGTCTTATTGAACCATGACTGTTTTCAACCCCCTCCAATTCACTCACAGACCATCTGTTGAAACCATAATGGACACAAAGGCACACTCGAGGCTGTAATTGCTAAAAAAAAAAAAAAAAAGTGTTTAGTGAAATTATATTTTCACAGTGACAACAGTACATAATTTCAGTTGTTGGAGTGAGGTGATGCGGCTCCCTATAGAGAGCCACATCACCTGACTCCAACAACTGAAACTGAAGAAGTGCATTTTTTTTAAAGTGACATACAGTCACTTTAAAAAAAATGCACTTCTTCAGTTTCAGCTCACCCTGGATTTCCAAGGATTAGCAATGGAGCCAGATATTTATTTAAACTATGCAAATGTTCTGCATAGTTCCTCCAGAACATTAACAATGAATTACAGTTCATGTTCTGCATGGAAAACCTGTGTATTTTCCTTTGTCTTAGGGATTCATATAAAAATATTTTTCTATTAAACTGAGTGCATTAAAGAATCTTCAACAGATGCTAAAGTTCATTTTTAATTGTCAAAAAAGCAAAGTAAGGTTTAAATTGGTGGTAAAATAAGCCTGTGTGTATACACAATGACTGCAGAGCTCCAATAAGCTACAAAAAAACCTGGATGCAGTTCCAAAAGTATGAGTATTTTCCTGACTAGCTTCACCATTGGAGAATGTATTTTCTGCAGTCATGGTGTCGTACAGCTTTATATTCTACTTCCATCTGAGAATAGTTTGCTTGAGGTGAAGCCTCCACAAGGATGTCCAAACAGAGTGGAAGTGTATGTGTAGGCAGGATTAGTAGAAAGATAAAGGGTCACCTCTGTGGGTGGTCAGGCTTTATTCTGAAGTACATGTGGCCATCTTTCCACCTTTCCCAACCTCTTGGTCCTTAAAAACTATCCACTGTTGGCGTAAAGAACCATATCTCTGGTTGCTTTCTTTCAAAAATTTTATGTCATAACCACTGATCACATGAGTGGTCCTTGATGGCGAGAAGAGTCTTGATGGTCAGAGGAGTCATTAAAAAAGCAAAACTACACAGCAGCATCCACCTGTTGCTCAGACCTTCTGTTTGTGAGGGGAAGCCAATAAGGAAAAGGTCGAGTTAAAGCTCACATAACTAACTATTAAGTGAAAAAATGTAAAAAAATATTAAGTGAAATAATTTTGAAATAAGTTTAAACTTGAATCTTTATTTATGATAAAATAAGTTATAAATGATTATTTAAAAATTACAGGGCTTTGGGCACAAGCTTTTCAGCTTTTGAACAGTGGCATTTAAGAAAGACAACCGCTGGCTTAAAGAGAAGCAGAAGGACATAGAAGACGAAGCTTGTTTCACATTGAGGATGAACTGAGGGCTGCACTTTATTTGCTCCTTAAGCTTACTGCTGACACCAGATCCCTCAGCTGCATGTGGACCGCATGGCAGTGTGACACTTGATGAGTAAGTGTGAGGCATCTGCCACATGCATGGCCAAACAGTGACTGTGAGACGTGTCATGGGCGCCATCATCAATCTGATGTGCGTGTACAGATGTGGAAAGGGTTCAGTTCTACTTTTTTTTTTTACATTTCAGTCAAAGGCATTTATTATTAACAGGATGATAATTAACAATAACAGCATGTTTATGATATTATATTATATTGTGTTTGTTTACATGACATCTCTACTCTCTTTTAGATAGATAAAAATGTTATTAATCCCTCGGGTGGGTTCCTCCGGGAAATTCAGTTCAGCGGCACTGCTGAGACTTTGACCAGAAATGGCATGACGTCATCACACAAACGATCATGCAACAAACCCCGACATCTGTCAACAAATATCATTATTTGGAGGCAGTGTTAGCAATGTGCTGTTAAAAGAAGAAATCATATAATAATGTATAACTACAACATTTTGCAAAAGCTGTGCAACTTTTTGATGAAGGTGTGATAGCCCTAATATTCTCAATGCTATAAAAGTGAAAAAAAGAGGATTTAAGATCTCTGTGAATCAGAGATAAAAGACTAAATGATACCTCGAGGCTAGTATCTAATAACATTAATTTTTATAAAAGAAAATATTCCGTTATTACACTGACCTTGGAGTTATCTGTTGTTTAGGATGGACTCATAGACGATACCCAAAGGAGGTGAAAGTCGTTCACCTGCTAACGCCCAGCTAAAAAAACGATTTAATGTCTGATCGTACTGATGTGAGAACACTGCAAGTAATGTGACAGAGAATTCCAACCTTGCAGTTATGCTGCCTCCAGCACGCTCACTCGCCTAAACCAGGGAATACGCACTAATGAGAATGCTGCTGATGCGACTAATCTCCCGCTGTGTGCTACATATGAGGAAGGACAAAATAGGACAATGACTCTTCAAACATTTTTAAACAGCTACAGACTGGAGAACACTCTTTTACTTGCTTGTGTTTACGTAGCAACACAGGAACGCCTGCTTTCTCCTCTTATGCATGCAACCTTGTCGCACTGGTGTGCAATGAGGTTGTGGTTGTCTTGCAGTCTAGCCTGGTTGCAAAAATTAAGGAAACTATAAACCTCGAAACAAGCATACTGTGTGCTGTATGCGTTTACCTCAAAATGGCATGAATATACCAGTCAGCAGATTGTTGGTTGGGCAACAACATTGTTCACATGACTTGAATGTGTTTTTTTGAGTAGACCCAAGTCATCTAGTAAGTCATACATTTATATCAATAGCCTCAGAAGTGTTTCTCTTTCTTCCAAACCTTAAACTTTGCATTTCACTGATCTGTGGGTAAAGCTTTGTAGTCCAGATCAAATAAACTGGGCCTAAATTCAGTGCAAGTGAGAAGAGTAATTACAATCAGCCTTGTGCCTGTAATCCATTTAGTTTCCGCCCTCAGCTCACTCTCTGTGTGTGGTCTTGACTCTTGCTCATACTCAACAAATGTCCCAATTAAACCACAGTATCAAAATCAGCCCTGCCCTTTTCTTTTTTCTTTGCTTTTTTTTTTTTTTTTTTTTTTTTTTTTTTTTTTTTGAAGCCAAGCAGCA
>VURO01014280.1:5888-17623 GCA_015108175.1 Pelvicachromis taeniatus | reverse complement strand
TTTTGAGGAAAAGCAGCAGCAGAAAGTTGTGATCCTGGTGTAACAGATACCAGACACACAGGACTCTGTGCAGTCCAATGAAAACTCAACACGTCAGAATAAATACCTCATACAAACCGTCTGTCATGGTGGTGGAGGTGTCATGATTTTGGCTTGTTTTGCAACCACAGTCATCGAGTCAATCATGAACTGCTCTGTAAACCGAGGTAATCCAGAGTCAAAAAGCGAGAACACAAAGCTTGCGTCGTGTAACAGGACAATGATCTTAAACGCACTAGCAGGTCTACAACAAAATGTCTGAAAAAGAAAAGAATGAAGGCGTTTCAATGGGCCAGTAAAAGGCCTCAATCTGATTGAAATGCTGTAATGGGACTTTAAGAGAGCCAAAGATCCTCCACAATGATGTGAGAAACTGATTAAGTTTTACCGAAAATGGTTCCTTCGAGTTCGGTGTTCAGTGGTTGTGTACTTAGTTTATTTTTACATGACAGTACTTAACTATGCAACTACAGCCCAGGGCCAATATATCCTCGCTCGGTGACATGTCCTCTCATCACTCCCAGTGCAGTTATATGTCACTTCTACATAACATTAAATTTGAATCACAGGGTTTGTTTTTCACCCAGGAAACTTTCTTTTCACATGACAGCATGTTTAAACTTTGAGAGTGGCTAATATGTGTCATAAAAACGCATGAGGCTGCTGGCTGCATGCCTCCTACAAAATAAAACACTTGCAGGCAGAATCTGGATATCTCTCCACATTTTTAGTACAATTATTCTTCACGAATCTGAAATAATATCAGATTAGGAATGTCTGATAATTATCTGAATTCTGAATTACTGTTAGTTTTTTCTCTAAGTGTCTAAAAAGCCTTTTGCTCTGTTATTTATCGGCAGTTTACTTTATGGACAGTACACTCCAAACAACAACTGTAAAGCTGCCTGGAAGTTAAACAACGTTCCGCTATTAGCTGAAAGATTTAAATGGCAAACATATGTTTCTGATTACTTCGAGGAGTTTCCCTGAACCAATGTGGGGATGTTATGTAATCATAGCATCCATCTTCACATGAAAAAACATATGCAGTCTTCATGAAGCAACTCCCTCATTCTTATGAAATCTACCAGTAACAAAGACAAATCGATGTGAATATTAGCTGACAAAAACCAAACTGACCTCAGTTTGTTCACCTAAACTCAATACATTTCTGTGTTTGTGTAAAATGTGCCTTATTCAATATCTAACAACAAACCTGAGATTATTTACTGATGAGATTTAATTATACCACATTCCTGGGTATGTTACGCACAAATATGCTCGCTCAGATTATTTGTAATATCAGACTCTATTTTTTTAGTGACTACAGAAGCTCTCTCAGTTCAGGTCCGACACCCTCCCTTTCTCCCTGTTGTTTATACAGTAAGTTAACCACGATATCCATCATTGAAGTCTGTATCCATACTAATAGCTTTGTGAAGTTGTAGTTAAATGTTAACTGGTGCTTAACTAGTGATACATTGTTATCAGTGCAGATGTTTAAAATGACTCGCTGACTGCAGTATTACTTTTTCTATTTCTTGCTTTTCCTTTTGCTGGTTCCCTTTGTGCTAATGAGCCAAATAAACCTTCCTTATATGAGCAACACCAATTGTTTAAAGTCTTTCAGGACTTATTCATGCTTATTTTACTCTGACACATCTCAACAAATAACTGCTCTTTGTAATGGCAAAATGACACTGCAGAAAGCCATGTCACCAGAGTACAGTGGAGCAAAAAAGTATTTAGTCAGTCACCAATTGCGCAACTTCTCCCACTTATAAAGCTGAGAGAGGCCTGTAATTTTCATCATAGGTATTCGTCAACAATGAGAGACAAAATTAGAAAAAAAAAATCATAAGAATTTAATTGCAAATTATGTTGGAAAATAAGTATCTGGTTACCTACAAACAAGCAAGGTTTCTGTCTCTCACAGACCTGTAACTTCTTAGTAAGAGGCTCCTCTGTCCTCCACTCGTTACCTGTATTAATGACACCTGTTTGAACTGTTATCAGTATAAAATACACCTGTTCACAACCTCAAACAGTCACACTCCAAACTCTACTAGGGCCAAGACCACAGAGCTGTCAAAGGACACCAGAAACAACATGGTAGACCTGCACCAGGCTGGGAAGACTGAATCTTCAATAGGTAAGCAGCTTGGTGTGAAGAACTCAACTGTGGGAGCAATTATTAGAAAATGGAAGACATACAAGACCACTGATAATCTCCCTCGATCTGGGGCTCCATGCAAGATCTCACCCCGTGGGGTCAAAATGATCACAAGAACGGTGAACAAAAATCTAAGAACCACACGAGGGACCTAGTGAATGACCTGCAGAGAGCTGGGACCAAAGTAACAAAGGCTACCATCAGTAACACACTACACCGCCAGGTACTCAAATCCTGCAGTGCCAGATGTGTCGCCCTGCTTAAGCCAGTCCATGTCCAAGTCCATCTGAAGTTTGCTAAAGAGCATTTGGATGATACAGAAGAGGATTGGGAGAATGTCATATGGTCAGATGAAACCAAAATGGAACTTTCTGGTAGAAACTCTACTTGTCGTGTTTGTTTAGGAGAAAGAATGCTGAGTTGCATCCAAAGAACACTGTACCTACTGTGAAGCACGGGGGTGGAAACATCATGTTTCGGGGCTGTTTTTCTGCAAAGGGACCAGGACGGCTGATCCGTGTAAAGGAAAGAATGAATGGGGCCATGTATCGTGAGATTTTGAGTGAAAACCTTCCATCAGCAATGGCACTGAAGATGAAATGTGGCTGGGTTTTCAGCATGACAATGATATCAAACACACCGCCCGGGTAGCGAAGGAGTGGCTTTATAAGAAGCAATTCAAGGTCCCGGAGTGGCCCAGCCAGTCTCCAGATCTCAACCCCAAATCTTTGGAGGGAGTTGTAAGTCAGTGTTGCCCAGCAACAGCCCCAAAACATCACTGCTCTAGACGAGCTCTGCATGGAGGAATGGGCCAAAATACCAGCAACAGTGTGCGAAAACATTTGACCTCTGTCATTGCCAACAAAGAGTATATAATGAAGTATTGAGATGAACTTTTGTTATTGACCGAATACATATTTCCCTCTATAATTTGCAAATAAAATCAGACACTGTGATTTTCTGGATTGTTTTTTTTTTTCTCCCTTTGTCTCTCATAGGTGAGGTATACCTATGATGAAAATTACAGGCCTCTCTGCTTTTTAAGTGGGAGAACTTGCACAATTGGTGGCTGACTTTTTTGCCCCACTGTATGTTGGCACAAAAACTAGCACTAGTTACAGTAGACTGTATGTGGGATGCACAAGTTCAGCAACAATACTCAGGTAAGTTTTGGCGTTTAAATGATCCATAGTTGATACTAATGGGTCCAAAGTGTGCAAAGAAAATACTTCCCACACCCTTACACTACCAGCACTAGAATACCTGAACTTTTCTTACACAGCAAGCTGGATCCATATTTTTCATCGTTACACTAAATTCTGACCCAGCCGTCCAAATGTCACAGCAGAAACTGGGACTCATTATACCAGGAAACATTTCTCCAACATCCTATTGTCTAATTTGGGTGATCTTGCATATCTTGGCTGTCATTCGATTCATTTTATTTATATAGCACCAAACTACAACAGCAGTTGCCTCAAGGTCATGAATGGTTATTTGTCTTATTGCTGCTGATCTCTGACATCAGCAAAGCATTTCTATCCACTCGCTGGATGTTTTCTCTTTTTTGGACCGTTCTCTATAAACCCTTGAGGGAGAATCCCAGCAGATCGGCAGTTTCTGAAATACTCAGACCAACAATCATGCTACAATCAGAGTCACTTAAATCGCTGTTCTTGCTCATTCAGCAGATCATCTTGACCGTGTGTGTATGCCTAAATGCACTGAGTTGAACAAGTGTCCCTAACTAAATGACCATAAAGTGTACATCAAACAATAAGTAGACATCTGAAGCAGTTTGTGCCACCAAAAAAGAAAAAAAGTTTAACTAGAGATAACCAAAGACACTGGGATCACCCTCTGAGCTTTCTGAATGTTTGCATTTAGATGTCCATGTCAAAGCAGGACAGGATTTCCTTTCCTTTCCTTTTTATTTAAACTGTTTTCATGAAACTGTGAAGGACATTTCCTTCTATTTTACCAGTTAAATAAATAAACAGATTGCTGTGTATCTACAAAATAAAGTAGTTCGTCACCTGTGTTTATGACCTTGATGCAGTTGTGGTTAGTCCACCGCATCATGTTACCCTGCTGCCTACTCTCACTACGTGCTGTTCCACCCCCGTCTGATTTTCAGACTGGGCTTTCTAATTATAGCTGCATAATTGTCTCAGGGAATAACGTCCTGGTAGGAGATCAAAAAGACACAAGTGCAGAAAAGGACAGTAAACTGGACTCAGTTAATAAGGTGCTGAGGGCTGGTTACAGAGCTAGTAGGGGGTTGAGCGTCTCACTCAAACTCACAATGATCCTCGTCTTCTGCAGTCTGTAATCTCATCACTTCTGTCTAGGTGCCTCTGTGACAAGAACAAGAGAAAGCAATCAGGATGCCACGTGGTTTTATTGTTTTCTTAATGATTAGGAAAGTTAACTGATTTTGCATACAAACGCCTTTTAACTAGTAAAAGAAAGTATTAATCACGGGGGTGTTGCTAAAGAGGGGACGTTGGGCAGGGGTGGTTTTCTTTTTCTTTTCAAGTACGGGGAGAAACTACAGGAGGGATGAGGAGGTCTGGATCCAGTGATCGGGTTCACTCTCTATAGTACCACTCCCTAAACTCCATTACATTTCAAATGTCAACCTAAAACACTGATCTTCATTTTTACAACTCAGCAGAACAAGACACGTTTAGAGTTGCAACCAGACTGCATTTTGTTGAATCTTGACCGCTGTATCCTTATAGGTCAGCTGCATCTCTGAATGGGAACCGCTAATGTTTTCACACCTTCGAAGAAAGAGGAGCAGGCATGGATGTCTGAGGAAAATAAGACCCAATGATGTTTTAGTGATGTTTATGGTTTTGTAAGGTTTGGGGTTTTTAATAATCAGCATATAGGAAATGTAGTTCCCCTTTAATTAGCAAAATAACTAAACATTAGGAGCAGCATAAGTTCATAAAGCTCTGGGTTATCTTGCCTTTTTCTTTTGACCAGTTCAAATCCAAATATTTTCAGTTTCAGTGAAACAAGGCTGAGAACAAATCAATTCTTCTAATGATCAGCTACATTACTACTACTACTATTTTTGATGACTGTTTCCAAACGGACAACATCAGCTTGCTAAAATGAGCATGTATCCTGCTCCTCTTTACGTGCACAGCTGTGTTCACTGCAGGTGAAAACTGACATCAACAGACCATCTTGTCACCGAGAGAATAGCAGCTTTCTCAAAGCCACAGGAGCGCTGATATGCAAGCAACTTTAAAGGTGCAACACACTCCACCAACGTTTTAGCAAGCACACAGAGGAGAGGGAGAGAGGAGAGTCTGAAATGGTGTGTGAGCGCTGAAAACACAGTGCCAAATGTCCACATGATACAGTAGTGTTTTTAGATCAGTGGGGTCTATTCTCGGAGCTCTTTCATGTTTTCTCCCGATGCATGGAGTGTGTGTGTGTGAGTGTTTGAGAGGAGGGATCTCTATTCTCACACTGCCACCTGCTGTGGCGCCTCAACTCAAACTGTGCACGAGTCTCAACCTCTGGCCTGCAGCAACTTTGAGTCCAAATGAGTCATCTTTCAACTTCCTCTGCAGCTATCACAACAAGAATGCGGAGTTCGCGTGGACCTTTCCACAGCTGTTCCGTCTCGCATTAAAATTCAAGTACAACCCTCTGCCCTCAGTCACGCGTCCTCTGGCGCACTTTCAGAACCATGCGCAGCATTTGATCTTGTCACCGCCGGAGCTTCACCAGCTCGTCACAGACTGGACAAAACTAAGCACCGGCATTATCTGAACGGCACAGGAGAGAACAATGACGTGACTTTGCGTGCATCCACAGCTTTTATGAGGAACACAGACTTACCGTCATGCAACCAGCCTGCAATAGCCTCACATGCGAGCAGCACGGAGCTTTGCGGAGAACAGCGGTAACGCGTTCATTCGTCTGCTTTTCTCTAGTCTCATTCAGCCGCTCGGTGTTCGTGCAGCTGGCACGGATAGATGGTCTACTGACTGCAGGGGGGGGGAGGTAGGCGAAGGGGATTTCTGTGACTGGTCTAGATTTAGACAAATAGCGGGCCAGCTGGTTACGTTGTGTTTTTACAAATAAGCCACCAGATTATAATCCTTTTAAAGCAACAACCAGATCTTGATACTGGGTCAGAGCGAGAGGAAACATTTACCTATTTCTAAAGTATTTGTCCATGCAACAAAACTGCTGTCACTCGTCCTTTTGGACACTGTTGTGGACCAGCAGCCACCTACTCTTCTCCAGAAATTAAACCATAAGAGTCTCATAAGATTGTTAATCTTATGTCATTTTCATCCAAATAAAATTGGATGAAAATGACAGTGCTAGCTGGATTTTTTTTTACTTTACATTTTTTAAGGGAGGTTATAGGGAAGTGGTCAGGGTGGATGGTGGGTGTACAAAGCTCAGGATTTACATGCATCCTCCTGGGTCTCATGTCATCTTCTACACATACTGCAGCTGTCTGTCTTAACACTAAACATGGCTCAAATCATTGTAAAGGCTTGGAAACAAATTAGATACGCTATCAGTGAATATTTTGCAGGCATGTTATGGATGAACATTTTGTGACTTGGTGAATATTTCATCGGTCAGTGCTGATAAGCAAATGCAAACCATATGGTATTGTTTTCATTAAAAACACGAAGAGGTATTTATTGTTACAGAGCAGATCAGTTTATCACAAATGTGTAAGAAGTGAGAAAGGTTTGAAATAAATAGCTTTTCAAAAAAAATAGCTTGATATTCATGAGCGAAGTCCAGTGCAGGGATAAGATCTCCTTTGGGGATTAACCTGATGATCACGAAAGGAGGGTGTAGTATGAGAAATGTTTGCTTGAATTAGTATATTCTGAAACTCACCAATAAATTAGAAGGAAATCATATTTATGGTTGTGTTTTTCTCTCTTAATGTTGGATAAGAAATGTGCGCTCCTCCTGCGGATGCTCTACAGCACAGATGGTTTATTTTGTAACCCCAAATCCCATTTTTTATTCATGTTGCTGGTTTGTTATAAATAAGGTAACAGATGACAAGCGAGGCTTTGCTTGATCCAGCTCTGTGCAGAGATCTGGGGCATGTGAGGAAACACCTTCTACCCTCAGCTGCAGAATCATCATCACTTATTCTTTCTCCTTTGGAGCTCCTCTCATCTCAAAGGGTCCCGCTTCTGATTTACATATGGTGTGATTAGCAAAAGAAGGTAAATAAAAGGGTAAATGTGTCATGTGGCCTGCTTCAGGGTTTTTCCACAAACTGTCTTTGAGTTTATGTCATTTAAAACATCAGCAATAGGATCGAGATGAGACAACCTGCGAGACAAAAACAGAAATGTCCACGTGTTTTCAGATATTTACCCAATGAACTCACAGAAGCATCTGGTGTTGAAAACCCTCCTCCTGTTCACTCATGCATTTTCACAAATATGTGAGCATGATGCAACTTACTTCTATTTGTCAACACTCTACTTATTAGCGTGACTATATTTGCACGTTTTATTTCAGCGCATGCTTGCCGTCCTCCTCCACACCAAACCCAACGGTGGGCGATCCGTGTGAGAGGCAGAGCACATCTCTCTTCATCCACAACTGGATTCCCCTCAGATGTTTGTCCTGAGAGTTTCCTTCATTGGACGGGATGGTGAGTAACTCACTGACCCTGTTATGCAACCCTGGGTTTGTGGAATTCCTGATTGGCTGAATCCCATCTCAATTCAAAGTCTTATTACTATACTGAGTGCACAATATCACTTCTCAGACACCCTGCACACACACACGCTGAGAAAAGCATAACCCCGCTTCTCGTGAGCTCAACTGTGAGACATGTCCTGACCCACATAATTAAGTTTCACATAATTTAAATCACAGGAGATTAACTACTTGACTGCTTTTTTTTCCTGAAGCTCAGTATGGGAGAATTTGATCAAATAACCTTAGTTAGGGTCAAATAATGCTGCTATATAGAGGCTATACACTCTCACTTGCTGTAGCTCAGACTGCCTATAATGAAGTATTGATTTAAGCACATCAGGCCACCTCAGGGAACTGTAAACAAATCATCTGGTGAGATTTGAGCCACTGAGTCCCCATTTGGGCTGGACATGAACAGACATGTGGGGAATTGTTTCCAAGGATCCAGTGGTGTCTGCTGATGATCCCATGTCTTTGTGGGTGGTTGCATAACCAGATTATGGCAGTTAGTTTTAGGCTCAGGGGTCACTGAGGCCTGATTATGCTCTTTAGCTTTTTCAATCTGAAATCTGAATCGCCTGAAGCAGCTTCCCAAACACTGAGATTCCTGAATGTGCCGCTGTTCTGTGTGAATCTTTTAGGCCACATGGAAGTGATTCTTGTTAAGCCTTTTTTTTTTTTTTAGGCCTTTCCCAAGTTCCTTAAAAAGTGATAGATGATGGCGAATGTAGTTTTCCAGCTGCTGCTCTGTAAAAGTGAGTGATTGAAATTGAGAAATGAAAGCTCTAGAAAAATATAGAAACCACACAAAAACCCAAACATTTGAGGAGTAGCTACTTCCAAATGCCAAGTTTAATGAAGTAAAGGTTTTGAGATCAACACATGTGCTATATGTCATGATGATTATGCAGGATTTACTAATAAATAACAGATTTTTGAGGCAAACTTAAACACAACAATAAAAATGTTCTTCTTACACCGACTGAGAAGCTGGATAGATAAATAAAGTTTCCTGCAGTGCCACCTAGTGGTAAGTTATTTTCTTTCAGGCTGGACAGAGGGATGCAAAAAATAAAGCGGGCAAACGTTTCAGCGTAAACTCCGTGATTATGCATTCAGAACTCACACAACCCACTGCACAGCACACTCTCTGTGTTGTAAATTGGAGGTCATATATATCGTTCCATCAGAAAAATAAAGGACTTTATTTCTGTGGCTGAACTGAGTTATTTTGTCAGCTTGCACTCTGCATGTTGAACATGCTGAATTTATCAGTGATTACATCTCTTGCAAATGTAACAACTAGTTAGATCAGCCGTTTCGACCAGCCAGTCTGGCACCGTGGTCACTTAAACCACCTTTGTTCCTCAGTTTTAACTTCAGCAGGTTGTTCGATTATATCTTCATGTCTAAATGCATTGAGTTGCTGCCATGTGGCTGATTAGATATTTGTATTAATGAGCAGCTGAACAGGTGTGCTTATTGCACAATGATGTAATTCACTCCCAAATTTCCCAATCTGCGCTCAGTGTACAAACTTTCTGTGTATTTCGCTCATGTGCAGACTATTTCTTTGGTTTTCGATCTTATTCTCTGGGTCCTTGTGTTTATCTTCTGATTTCTGTTTACTTTGTTCTGGACTTTGTTATTTTATTGCACTTATTTCCGCATTAATGCTTGTTTTTAGATCAATCATTCTATCTCTGGAGTCCTGCTTTTGTCTTTTCTTGTCCACATAATTGGTGATAATTGCAGCTCTCAGCATAATCTGTTTTTAAAACTGTGTCGTTTTATTGTTACTTTGACCTCTGTGCCGCATATTTGAATGAATGGTGCTGTAAAAATGAAGATACCGTTTCTCACCATACGTAATCACACTTCTAGAGAGAAGCAATCATCCTAAAAATAAGCACTCTTATTCATTAGACTGTAGTAGCCCATCATAATTCATCACTACGGCACACTGTAGAGGATGTCTGTGAAGGTTCTCAGTCATCCAGGTCATCGTAGTCTAAGGAGCTTGGAAAGAAAAGCGTCTGGACTTCTTTAAGTTGCTTGAAGATGTTTCACCTCTCATCTGAGAAGCTTCTTCAGTTCTAAGGTCAAATGGGGAGAGTCCCAGATTTAAGCCTTATGGGAGTGTCCCCCCAAGATTTAAGCACATCAGGCCACCTCAGGGAACTGTAAACAAATCATCTGGTGAGATTTGAGCCACTGAGTCCCCATTTGGGACAAGAGGGACAATGGACACCAAGAGGGGTCCATTGTCCCTCTTGGGGAGACACTCCCATAGGGCTAAATATTATTTAGCTATTATAATTGCTCTTAACAGTAAATTATTCTTGGTGTGCCCAAAGATCACATGAAGTATGTATGTGAAAAAATGTCAGTGGGATGATGTTAATTAGCAAAAATTAATTTATTTTAATAATAAATGTTATAATTAATGAATCAAAGAGCAGAAGCGAATCAGTTGATGAAGAGGTCGGCACACAGCTGTAAAAGTGTGACTGTTTTTATTTTGTATGACCAGGAAAGCTGCAGCTGTAGCGAAGAGCACATCTGCTGAACATCTGCTTACTTGCTAAATAATAGTGGAAAAGTGCACCGTGTCCCAGTTTGTTCTTTCCGAGTACAATAAACGGATGATTTAACACCATTCAGATTCTGTTGTATAAAAGCAATCATTACAAACTGGACGCTATCGGCAATGTTATTGCTCAAAGTGGGGATCAGAGGTCATGTCAACAGTAAAAAGAAATATACTGTAAAGCTCAGAGCCTGCGCTCGTCAAACTGTTAAAATACCCTTCCTTTCCTTTTTAGCTGTTTACACTGCTTAAATTTAAAAAAGGTTTGCAGCCTTCTTTAGCACTTTTCATGCATCTTGCATCTTGTCATGATGTTATAAACATATATATATATTTTATTTAAAAACCAACTTCAGAATTCATTTTCTGCTCCAGTTTGGTTTTCTATAACAAATCTTTCAATAAAATGTGATTTTTATTAAAGAAAATGAATCAGATACATCAGAACATACAGATGACTAATCACAGTATCACCTGATAGCAGCTATTCAAGAGAAACTACAATACAACAAAGTATTAACTTCCAGATGAAAATCTTCCTTAAAATTTATTTCAGGGGAAGTCATCAAACATTTTAAAGTGCTTTATTTTTTTTAGATTTAACTGGTGATTCTATACATGCAGCATTAAAATTCAAGTTAATTTAGTTCATGCTTCAATCCATTTCTCCAAATACAGTGGAACCCCTGGTTACGAGCAGCTTGCTATAAGAGTATTTCGGTTTACGAGCCGCGATCCCAGCAAAATTTCTGCCCGTTTTACGAGCTGAGCTCCGATACGTCACTGCTAGTTTCCGTTTGGCCTTTCTTACCTGGAAACCTCTACCCCTTCTACCCAGAGCTGTTTCAAACCCTAACCCTTATGATGACACCTGCTTGGCTCACTTCTGTAAGAAAGTGTAATTTTAGTTGTTTTTTTTTTGTTTTTTTTATGTGAAGGTGCCGAAAATGCACCCAAAAAGGCAAAAACAGATGATTATCGTAAAATGTATCATACGTTCCTACGTAATGTTAAGTGTACGTAGGCTAAGTTTAAAGTTTAGAAAATTTATTGTATTTTTTTTTTTACAATTCATGCAGTTAAGTTAAGTGTTGTTTTAGTTTTGTTTGAAGTTTAAGAAAGTGTTGTTTTAGTTTTACCGTACGTGTACCGTACATCTACGTATCGTGCCAGTACGTATCTAGTCCTCCCTGCCTCCTTCCTCAGCCGCTC